>VZTF01003765.1:782826-796265 GCA_013397755.1 Cnemophilus loriae | reverse complement strand
GCCCGGCCAGGAGCGCATCCCCGCCCACCGGTTCGTGCTGGCGGCCGGCAGCGCCGTGTTCGACGCGATGTTCAACGGCGGCATGGCCACCACCTCGGCCGAGATCGAGCTGCCCGACGTGGAGCCCGCCGCCTTCCTGGCGCTCCTCAGGTCAGCGCGGGGCGGGGGCGGCCGCGCACGGACGGGGCTCCGCGCCGGGGCCCCGCTTGGCCGCCGGTGCCTTTTCCTCGCTCCGCGTCCCCTCCCGGCTCCTGTCCCCGCAGAGCCCGGCCTGTGCCTACTGCCCGTCCCTGGAGGGGGATGCAGGGAAACATCTTGTGGGCTCCACGCAAGGTCACACCGCCCGGCCAACGTGTTTTGGTCCCTTCTTGCTCTTTACCCCGCACTGTTTTCCCAAGAGAAGTGCCCTAATTCCAGGGCAGCTGACTGTCCGTTTAGGGAAGCGCTCGGTGGGTGTCTGGTTGGGCTCTTGGAGTCAGTGTTTCGGTTTGTTAAAGTAAAATGATGGGAATTAGTTGGTCCCCTTGGTGTTGCAACCATTCAGCCATCTTCTAATAGTAACTAAGAAGGGACAGAGGCTGTTGTACCAAGCTTTTAGTTTCATTTGATACTTTCCTTGAAATTTGATACTTACTTTGAAGTCTTAGTCATCTTCCTGTTCACTTTTCTTTGTCAGCCATGGTAAGAAGGTTTTTTTTTGCCATAATAACACCCATTGTAATCATTCTTGGGCAGAGAGGGAACATGCAGCAGAAGGCAGTAACCAGCTGATTTTTACTCCCGGACCATCTGAGTGCGAGACTGAGAGTCCAGTGATAGCAGAAAGGATATAAAGTGTGTTAATGATTTCTAATTTTGGCAGAATAGGATCTGCTAGTTCAAATGCTCACAAAACTGATGAGTTTGCCTAACATTTCTCTTTACTCAATGTAGTGGCAAGTAAAATTGATGGTGTTTATAGAAACAATTACTAATAGTTTATTTGTGTCTCGGGCTGTGGTGTGGTAATATGTCTAAACTGCATAACCTTAAGGTTTTTAGCAAAGAAACCACTCTGCTAGGCAAAACTAAAAAAATATATAAAATAGTTCTCTGTTATGAACATTTGGGAAACAAGTAATATTATTGCCTGGAAATAAATATGTAGTGTCTCAACGTTTTTTGTAATAGGAAAAACTCCAAAGTCTTGGCAAATTTCTTCTTTTGCTGAGGCCTAACAGATAGGAACAATTAGAAGAGTCACCTGGTCCTTTGGTAATCATGGACACAGGCGTTAAAGCAAGTGATGTGCACAAAACCCAACAAACTCCCATGCAGCAGCAATGTCTTTCTGTTGCTGTTAGCAAATGAACTGTTCTTTGTGGATTTTCAGCAAAGAGTGAGTGGATTTTTAGCAAAGGTGGAGAGTTTGTGCAGAGGAGTGAGAGGTAGTGGGAAGTGTCTTTCAAGCAAATTGGTTTCAGAGGTTAAAAGTAAATGACAGTGCACATGTATGTGTTTGTCTATATATATGTGGAAAAAACGCTGGACAGTGAAAAGTAAATGTAATTGTCTGGATAAAAATAGAGACACAGAAAGAGATTTCTAAGGGATTTCTAAGTAAAGATAAGGAGCGTGGTATTTGGAAACTGTAGAAGTGAATGAAGGGATGTTGTTAGAAGCAAACAAAAGCCGTCTTGTGTTGGTAGAGCTGCCAGTACGTAATGGCCAGGGGACTTGCGTCAGTGAACTGATTGTGCTTGTATCTTGCCTGAGTGTCACCACACTGGAGGACTGCTGAAACATCTCAGGTTTGCTGTCTGTGCCAGCTCTTCAGGACGTTCTTGTGTGCTATGTATATTTCTTTGAGCTTATATTGAAATAAATATACATTGCAATACCTCATTAAAAACATATCTAGGGAGAATTTCTTTAATACATGCCAGTACTAGACTTTCTCCATGCTGGAAACAACATGGGGTCTTTTCCTGGTGTTGACTGAAAGAGGCAGGAATGATACCTTGTACTGTCAGCCTCTTTTATCTATCTAGTAAATTGGTCAGATAATGATAGTCACCCTTCACAGGACATTTCTTTAATGTTTGCAAATGCCAGTTTGAGGTATGTTGGCTAGAAATTGAGTCGGGATCTTTGAATACACATAGCAAATGAACATCAGGTAAAGGAAATGCTTAAGTAATGCAAAACTTTTAAAGGATAATTTACTAATTATTTAATGTTCCTCAGCTCATTTCCATTTTCTTATGTGGTTTGTTAATTTGTGTCTGTAGTTTATGTTTTCATAAAGATCTACTGAAAAATGCTACTTGTAAATTAAATTAAAAGGAAAAGATTTTTTTTGATGAAAAAACTGAAGTAGTTTGACAGATAAATCCTTAAGAGTTGAAATAATACCAAAGTCACAAAGTTTGAATCTATTTCCCAATGACACAACTTTTTTTTTGTATGTTTAGAACTACAAATTGAATAGCAATGATCAAGAAAATTCAAGTTGTCTCAGTAGGGTTCTGCTTTAGGGTTTCTTTTTGTTGGTTTTAATAAGATTTTTTAAAAAAATTTAATTCATATTTTACAATCAGCTAACTTGTCCTTAGATCATAGTATAAAGGAAGGTGATGACATGGCACAGATTAGCAGTCTGTCTTCCAAAAATCTTTGGAGAGAATTTTGGCAAGCAGTAAATAAAGAGGTAATCATGACTAACTGGAAAAAAAGATTCCTGTGTGCTTTTATAATGGTGAAAACATTTCAGCTACTGAGAGGATGCTCAAATAATGGGAGAAGGAAGTGCTAACCTGAGAGTAAAGAAAAGTAGCATAAAATGTATGAGAGGCTTATATAGAGTGAATGATTGAATGGTCACTTGGAAAAATTGTTCTGGTCATTAAAAATGTTCTTCCAGTATGCACATACATCCCCCAGCTTCCCATTCCCTCATCCTGGGTGCCAATAAAATTAGGTTGTTTCTGTCTCAGAGGGAAGGAGAGGAGGGAAGAAGGCGAGGGGGAAGGATAAGTGATCGTCAGTCCCACGGAGTTAAGTGCAGGAGGAACAGTGGTGTGAACATAAAGCCGTGCTAGTTCAGGCGTGCCACAGAGGGGAGAGTTAACACAGACACAGCTCTTGGCACACTTGAGCAGGGCATTTTAGAGGGAAGACACACCTAGGGCTGCACCCTGTTTCTTTACAAGGTAGAGCAGAAAGTGAAACACCAGCCAGATGAGCTCCTCTGGTGTGGCACTTCATTGGCTTCAGATTGGATTCACTTAAGGAATAAAACCAAAATCATGTTCCGAAACCAACTTGAGAATTTTTTTTTTTAAATTAGGTAAAATGCATACTATAGTTTGCATGGCAAACTACAGTCTGTTAATCAACTCTTACGTGATTTGGACTCTAAGCTCCTATAAAGTCATACAACGAAATTTATGGCATTTTAAACTGATTATTTTAAATCTTAGAACCAAAATGTAAATGCACTGTTCTAGTGCTTTAACGAAGAGCTTGTCAATTTAGTATGCAAAAGTGTACCTGTGAAATATTAGTTTCTTAAAAATAAATTTGTCAGCAGTTGTGACTAGCAAGTCAGCTCATCATTTTCATCAACAAGTAGTAATAGCGCATAGCTTTCATAAATCAGTTCTAATTGAACTGTATGAAACTTTTACTTAAAAAAAGTTAGCATTTAATGAAATTAATTCTTCCTAAACACTGTTCAATTTAAATCCAGTTTAAAAAATTAATCTAGAGCATCATTCACGTCTCCAAAGGGATGTGCAGGCTGGCTGTTTGAGTAGACTGGAGTCTTGCAGTGGTAAATACATACCTGTGTTGTGGCAGCAAATTAAATGTCGAACACCATATTTAGTTGTGTGTTAGCAGCTACTGAGAATTAGGGTTTTCTTGGAATATAAGAAATATAAACAGTGAAGAACTTCAGTTGGTACTTTAATTCTGGGTTTGTATTACTTCAGTTTCTCCAGGTTGCAGGGAAGTTTAACGAGTCTGTTACTTTCACAAGTTTCTCTTGTTGGATACAAACTGCTGATTGCTACATTTAAAAACCCTTCTAAACACACCTTCTGTGTCTGTGTGTCATTCATTTCCAGGATGTTCTGAACGACAAATATTAAGAAATATAAAGGAAACACTTGGTTTTCATTGTGGAATTCTTGCATTTGCTAGTGTGCCCTGGTTTATTATGTTTAATTACCTATGTGTTGGGGACAAATGTATTTTTGTAAATCACAGACTGTTCTTGATTGTTATCTGGAAGGCTGATGAAATTTTGCTAAAATTATCTTAAATGTCACCTGTAAGAAGAGTTATTTTTAAAAAGTCATATTTTCCATACAGAACCTTAAAATAAATCTTATCTTGTCTAGTCTCAAATAACAACTGCTCAGGAAACGCGGTTTTTTTTCTGGTATTGGTGGAGGCTCCTATCTTCTGGTTCACAGCTTATGCTAAAATCTCTACCAATCCTCTTGCCTCAAGCAGTGGAGACAAGCCAGAGTGTTTTGCTGGGGCAGGAACAGAAGAGTCAAGGTCATCTGCTAGAATGTACTCCCTTTCCTCTCTGAATACTACAGAGGGGCAACTTCGACATAAGATGTTCTCACAGTCCTTGACACTATTCCCTCATGGAGGGGAAGCCAGTGTGCAGTGTCAGTAAATGAATTTCAGGAATACAGCCACAGAGGGTTGTGCATTGATATTTTCCTGATGAACTGAGAGCATGCGTTCGTAGGTGAAGTAATTCTGCAGCTCAGCTGTTGTTTACAGTTAGGGAGCTATGTATAACTAGTACAGCCAGATCCTAGGGAGTAATACCTATTTAAAACAAATGTATGCCATTAGGTTAACATAATAGTCTTTCTTGAACCTTTTAACTTACCTTCTTTGTTTGTAAAAATGCAGCGAGGTCAACTGTGGCATGTTTTCTAAATGCAAAGAGACTGTTGTGTTTGGCTGCCCCTCTAAAGATATGTTTTTATGATCTGTATTTGTGTATTGATTTATAGGTTTCTTTATTCAGATGAAGTTCAAATCGGTCCAGAAACAGTCATGACTACTTTATACACTGCTAAAAAGTATGCAGTCCCTGCCCTGGAAGCACATTGTGTGGATTTCCTAACAAAGCATCTCCGAGCAGACAATGCCTTTATGCTGCTTACTCAAGTAGGTAAATTTAAGCTTAGTTTTGATTTACTAGGAAAATTGCTAATTGGAGGGAAATTACTAATTCTCCTTAATTATGTACTCCTTTGAGATTTTAATTGCTCTTTAAGGTATAAACACAAAGAGTACTTAGACAAATCAACCTATTTTAATTTATGTCTATACTAGAGTAAAAATGCTTGCTTCTTAAGATTAGCAGTTTGTCAGCTTTATGCTTAAGATATATTTCTTTATCTTTTCAGGCTCGTTTGTTTGATGAACCTCAGCTTGCTAGTCTTTGTCTTGACACAATAGACAAAAGCACTATGGATGCCATAAGTGCAGAAGGCTTTACAGATATCGACATAGGTAAGTCACTCTGCGTGTCCTAAGCATGAAATGGCAGTACCCTGGGATAGTTCCTTCCCCTGTCTGAGTATGCAGAGTCCCAGGCACTTCTCCCCTACTTGGCTATCCACCCCTGCAGTGCTTTCCTTTGAGCTTCACTCCTGAGCTGGTTCCACTGCACTGTGTCCCCGTTTGAGTAGTGGTGGTGTCGCAGGGTTCCCACTGTGGTGACACCACACTTTTCACTGAAGCCAAAGCTTTCACTTGCTGAGGGTTGTGTCTCATCCCTGAGGCATCCATACCTGCTTTTCATGTGCAACAGGAATCACACTGTTCTGTTGCCACACAGTACTTATCTATTCAAAGTTGCACAGATCAGGTACAATTAATGAAATCCACTTTAAAAAATGAGTAAATAAACTGCTGGTTTCTCTGTTTAATCTTCTATCAAAAGCTAGCAGTTGTAAATCTCCTTACTCAGTTTCATTGCTACTATATGTGTCTAAGGTTTTACTCCAATTCAGCTAGATTGCGGAGAAAATTCAGGCTGAAGGGAGGTGTTTCACTGCTTAAAGCAATTTTAAAGTCATTGTTAACTCATGTTCAGTGGGATTTGTACCCTGACTGTGAGTGATCTATAGTCTTGGTAAGTCTCAATCTGTTTTTACTTTCCAATATGCTATTTTCTGTAACTGCAAACATCTCTTACTTAAATTCAAGGCAGATAAAAATTCACAAAGACAGAAGATTCAGAATATAGAAATCCATTTATTCTTTGGACTTGTATCCTATGATAATTTGCACATACCTGTTATTCAAAAAAGTGACAGAAGGAGTAATAAATACAGGATAAGTTGCTTTTGTAAAACACGTACCTTGCCTCAGATCTTGTGTTTTGCCTTCAGGCTTTGTGGATGGCAAATATGTCAATGCTTAAGATCACTTTCATGTATCTTTAAACTGGTTTTGTGTGCACCACTGCTGCTTGTGGCTACAGTTGATCCAGATGGGCAGGCGGCTGCACAGATGAGAATATGACAGTGTCATCATGAGTAACTTGGGTTTTTTAGTAATGTGAATTCACTGCTTGGTCACTTCCAGTTTTGATCTTGCCCTAGCAATGGAAATTCTTCAGGATATTTGTTATCACTACAGAGATTAGTTACACTCTTAGGAATCAAGAAGAAAGCTCATATCCTGTCTTCATAGCAGTGAAATTAATTTTTAGTTTGAAGTCTATGTGTCATTGAGAGATTACTTTTTATGTATGATACATTAGGTATAATATATATATACATATAGACACGCACATATGCCATATAATAATAAGACAAAGCTAACAGTCTTATTATGAAGGTTCTTAGTGTGTACTTAGTATTTTAAGCTTACATAATGTAGCACTGTTACTGATTTGGATGAAAACTGATCTGAAGCCGCTAACTTTTTTTCTTTAGATACATTATGTGCAGTTCTAGAAAGGGACACTCTCAGTATTCGAGAAAGTAGGCTCTTTGGAGCTGTTGTTCGCTGGGCAGAAGCAGAATGTCAAAGACAACAACTGCCTGTGACATTCGGGAACAAACAAAAAGTCCTTGGAAGAGCTCTTTCCTTAATCCGTTTTCCATTGATGACTATTGAAGAGTTTGCAGCAGGTGAGTTTTGGAGTTCTTTGTCTTACTGTTAGACCATCTCTCAGTGCTGTTTAACTGTGTTTAGCTGCTTAACACTCAATTCTGTTATTAGTGCTGTACTAGTAAGAGTTGTGATGCACAAATGAAAGCAAAACATTTTGCAGATTGTGCTCTGGCCATTGGAAAATATTATTGTTGTCCTCAGTTTGTGAATGTGTGGGGTTTAAATACAACAGCTGGAGTAATCCTTCGAATTGTCTTAGAAGTTTTATGTTTTCACAGGGCCTGCTCAATCTGGAATCTTGTCGGATCGGGAAGTAGTAAATCTCTTTCTGCACTTTACTGTCAATCCTAAACCTAAAGTAGATTATATTGACCGACCAAGGTGTTGCCTTAGAGGAAAAGAATGCAGCATTAACAGGTTCCAGCAGGTGGAGAGTCGCTGGGGCTACAGTGGAACAAGCGACCGCATTAGGTAGGACTTCAGAAACTATTTGAAGGTGAGACAGAAATGCGTGGGGAGAAAGGGAACAAATCATTCAACTTTGACTTTTTGGTATAAGATACAGTAGCAAACATGCTGGCTCTGTTGCACACGTTTGATCTTTTCCTTTTTATTGAATAATTTAGGCTATTACACACATAAAATACAAACTAGCAAAGAATGAGGTTTGGGAGGACTCATTCTAGAATGATTGTGTGTTTTCTTTATATTTCTTTTTGAAATACCAAATCTTGATCTGTTTTTGATTTGGAGATACTGGAGAAACTGGTTATGTTTTGTTTAGCAATACTGAATATCTTGAGGAATTAGTAAAGCTTTACCTATAAAGCTGACAAAGCATTTTTCTTAGTATTGAAATCTAAATAAAAATGCTATTTAAAAAAAAAAATGCCATTCTCAGTTTACTTCCCTACTCTTCAGTGGGAGTCTTTTTCCTACTTGAAATAAGGTAACTCACCCACCACAGTTGTTTGAATTCCTTTCTTGGCTTGTGTCTTACCAGGTTCACAGTTAACAGAAGAATTTCCATAGTGGGATTTGGATTATATGGATCTATTCATGGACCCACAGACTACCAAGTTAATATACAGGTACAGTATATTAGGTTTAAATAGGCTTGTACAGGAACTACACTTGCAGCACTTGCAAAAGGTTTGGTCTGTATTCAGGAGGGAGCAATTGATAGGCCGGGAGCCTAAGCTGTGTTTTGTCACAAGTGGGCGTAAGTGGGTGACTAGGCAAAAGGAAGAACACTGTGGAAATCTGCTCTCTTTCTCCTCTATTCTCCTGCCCTTCAATAATTTTCAGTGTAGGTGTTTCAACATCCAGCTTTTTTCCCCTTTCCTCAAGCCTTTTCTAACTGGAGATATGTACTGATATTGTACTTGTGTATGTTACGTCCTTCAGTAGCCTGCATGCTTTTTCAAATCAAATAAGGATTTGATTTTCCTAATTGTTCCTTTAAGTTTCTTTTGAACAACCTTCCTCACTTTCCTCTTTTTGAAATTTAGCGCAGCTGTGGGGGATTTGCTTTTGTTATTCATGTGGGGGTGTTGACTCTAAGTATATTATGGACACTGTTACATAGTGTTTCCATTATGAAATTTTGAATCTGATCCTGCTCATCACTCAGTACCAAATCAAGGGTTGCGTTTCGTCCTACTGAGCAATTGGTTAGCAGGCTCATGAAGTGGCCAGTGACAGCATCTAAAAATGTCCCTCTGCTTCATGTCCTGATGTGACCCTTGCCCGGTCCCAGCGGGTAATTGAAGACACCACTAAAATTGTATTTCCTGCTCTTGTAGCCTGTTAGATCCCTTAGCATGTTGTGGTCAGGATTGTCTTCTAGTAGTATTGATCCAGCACTATGTTTTTTTTCCTTTTTAAGTGGAATTTCAATCTATTTGAATTCTTTTTCTTGTAGAGTTTAATTTTGTTTTGATTCTAAGCTTTCTAACAAGGTATTAGGATTCCATGACTGGCACAGTTTTACCCTGTGCTGTATATTTCATAACCTGGTACTATCATGTCACATTGATTTATTAGGTGCATGAGAAATTTTGTGAAATAAATAGTCTGTGACTTCATATAGGGGCAGAAATTCTACTGTCCTATCTTTCTAGACTTCTAGCATGTGCTGGAATTGCTGTTTCAGTTCATTAGTGGACATTCTGTTTAAATGACAAATTGTCTTCTGCTTCCTATTTCATGATTATTATTATCTGACTGCTCTGTACTTAAGGATAGGGATTTTGTGTCTTTCTCCTAAGGAAAAAACGTTGTGCCTTTCCTCTTAATGATGTTCCAAACAGAATGTATCTGGAATGAGGTTTTGAAGGAATTTGGCTTTTCCACATTCCTCACTTTAAAAGCTCACTAGCAAATTCCTCTATTTGAAGTACCTTCACCTTCAGTTTGGTTTTGTCAAACTATTCATCCATGTAAATGAGTAGCATTGTGCACTAGACAGGATCTTTAGAACGAAAGAGTTGATCTTGGGAACCTAGCAGCTATACTAAACATAGCTGGGGATTTTTAGTTCATGTAAGCCCTTTTTTGAACCTCTCAGCTGAATTCCTGTTAGCAGATGCAAGCATTCGTTGTGTTCCCTCAGGATGTTTGCTGGATTTATTTAATCGGAAAAGAATTCAGATTTTTTTTCAGACCAAACCAATGCATAGTAAGTGGGAATGATCAGAAGATTCACTTAAAAAAGATCCTCCTGATTCAAATTGAAAGACTAAATAAATCTTTATGGTTCATATTAAAGCCATCCATCTTATATAGGTTCTCTTTCTCCTGGAAGTATCCCTAATAACTGATGAATCTGAAACTTTCTTGTCGCAATCTTTTCAGACAGTTATTTAAGTCTTGTGCCTCTAGCTTTCTTCTTGGCTCTGCATCAGTACTAGCAGAGCTTCAGAGAGTTGAACATTTAAAACTTGTCACAGAAGAGTGATAACATATACTGCAAATACATCTTTTATGTGAAAAGGGCTTAGGACTTCAGCATTATAATTGTTAATATTTCTATTGATTGTAGCTGGGGAAAAAACGAGTACATTTTGCCTAGAATAAAGCTTCATCTCATGCATGGGTAATACTAAAAATTAAATGGCAAGTTAATAAGAAACTATTAAAACTGATAGGATTCTTCTTAGTGCAGTAATCACAAGAAGCACTCTGCTCTAAAGCTCTGATATCCAACTTCTGCAAGAGGTGTTGGGCAGCATGGATCAGTACTGCAATCCAAAATGGGAAGGGAGGTATCTGCTATAACTACATTGGAACTAGTGATTCTTATTCGCCACTGAAATTGAAGGCAAAATAAATATTGTGCAGTCTGAGTGTAATTTTTATACTGAATCAAGATTAGAAATAAACTGTATAAAACATAACAGCACAAGTTCTTGTTTTCTTTTATGAAGGTGTCATTGACTGCCTACATTATCTGTAAAAACTTGTTTTCTAAACCAGCCACAGGCAGCGAATGAGCTTCCCTCATGTGGGCTGTGTAGGCGTACAGAGATCAGCAAATCTAAGCACAAGATTAGATGTTGTACATGAAGGTCAGAAGCTGAAGGTCTGAGAGCTATTCTTCATCTCCCAAGCACAGACTTTAACCTGGCTGGAGCAGTGCCCACAGCCCGTGTAAAACTCGCGAGCCATCGTTCCGAGCTGCAGCGTCAGCTCCAGTGGTGTCAGGAAATCACAGCTCCTTTCCAGCTGAGATTGCGCTGTCCTTGCAGTTAGGCTGGGTGGGGTAGGCAAGTGGTTGCTTGTAACCTTCTCATGTGCATACAATCAGAACCTTTCTCACGCTTGTAAACATTAAAATACAATTTTCATGCTTTTGTCCAGATAATTGATTATGAGAAGAATCAGACGCTAGGACAGAACGACACTGGATTTAGCTGTGATGGAACAGCCAGTACCTTCAGAGTTATGTTCAAAGAGCCCATAGAGATTCTGCCCACGGTTTGCTACACAGCTTGTGCAACGTTGAAAGTAAGAATGTCTAACAGTACAGAAGAGTTACTTTGATGCAAGAGTTGTTCTTTTATCAGTCTTCTGATGGGAAAGTGTCTGCTAGATCTTGAATTTATTTTAAGTTTAGGGCTAAAGAAGGACGTTGTTAAAACTCCACTGTAACTTGTAAGACTGTTACATCTCCTCTGTGGCACAGCATGGAATTCATAACTGGCTCCTTCGTGCCTTCCCACCGTTTTGCTTGATGTAGGAGTTAGGATGAGTTCTAATGGAAGTCACTGGTTCTGTGTGGGGAAAAAAGCACCGTCTAGAATACGTAATCTGGCAGCTCCCTATCAAAATTTAAGTTTGATTTCTTTTATCAAGGATATTCTAACCACTAGCTAAAGTCAAGAATACAGCTTTTTTTTCAACACTTTTTATAAACTAGAGCTGAAATCATAGGCAAGAATTGCTTGTTCTCGGAAAGTCTCCCCTTAGTGTTGTGGACAAATTTATCTCTCAAAATTTTTTAATGTTCTTCTAAATATAATTCCCTGTACAGAAATCAGAGTTGGGTGGGTTGGAAAAAATACTGCACATTAAAAGAAGCTGAGGCAAGGAATTAAGTGAGAATATAAACAACCTGTGTGATAAGGAGAAATACTAGAAGGTATTCATTACTAGTTGGATAAAATCAACTGGTTAAAGTCTGCTGTCAGAGAAATATATTTTTGTTATTTGGACATAGAGCCCTTGCTTCTGTTGTCTGTGATTTTGTATATAATTAATATGATGTGGGTACAGAAATTTTATACTACTAAAACAGTAGTGCTTGAACATCAGTAATTTTTGGGTCTTGCCCACTTCCATTCTGTTGCTAATCTCTTGTGATGTTTTTCAGGGTCCTGATTCCCACTATGGAACAAAAGGTTTGAAGAAAGTGATCCACGAATCTCCTACTGCTAGCAAAACATGTTTTGTCTTTTATAGTTCACCAGGTAACAACAATGGTACATCAATAGAAGATGGACAAATACCAGAAATAATATTTTATACTTAGTTTCACGTGATGATCTGGAATGCGTTGGTGTCTCAGTGGACTGCAGCTCACTATTGGCAGCAGTTAAAAAATTCTGTGAAATTACATCAATGTGTAAAAACAAAGCAAATTTGTTTGAGGGGTACCAGAAAAGCTATTTTTTTCTGCATCGTTACTGGTAGATTGTAATTTAGCTTTTCCTCTAAACAAAATGTTAAATGGAATAAGTATTCTGTATTTTGAAAAGTTTGTTTTAAGTTGTACCTTGTGATTAATTACTTTGTGTTTTCACCCCTTTGTTTCTCCTGTAGTAAAATTCATTTTTTGAGCTGGAAAATCCTTACTTGTTATGAACAACTTGTGTATGTTTTCTCCAACCTGTCCTTAAAAGACAGTAAAGCTGCTGCTGTAGTCCCATCTTGCACTTCTTTCCAAAATGGCCTTGGATTGACCCCATGGACATGGATTGCTACTGTATTTTTTTGAAGTAAATCAGCAAAGCTGCATTCATATTGCCATCATCTTGACTTTTTCCAAGAGCCATGGAGAATTAATGGACTTTGCACTGCAGAGAACAGCTGCAGCTGCACTGAAGAAATAAATATTAAGTCAAATTCAGCAACAAACAGATCTTTCCAGAATCTCTCTTAATTCAGAAGGGCTGTTTTGGAATATAGAACTGGTTATGCAAATAGCCACTGTATATACATATGTGCCTATAAAAAATGTATAATGTAAAAATGAGAATACAAGACTTGTAATGATGTTATTTTATCATCAGATATTCTAGTACTAAAAAAATTAGTATAAACCTAAGGATTATTGGTGTGCAACGAGTTTTAAAGATTGCATACAATCATTTGATGCAGTTGCTGTATGTATATAGTATTCAGTGTCTTGCAGTATGTACCGTGTAGTAACAGAATGTCTTCGTGTACAAAGACCTGTACCCTCCCCCAAGTTATACTAAAGTACTAATTTAAGAATGCAGGAGAAAAAATAAGAAAACTTCCTTTCTTAAGGGGCAAAGGGGGGAGGTCACGCAGGTTTGGGCTGTCCAAAACCCGTGTGCAGAACAAGTGTCTGTCAAACCCCCAGCTCTGGGCACACTCCCCCAGCGCTCTCCTGTCCCCGGGAGCGGCGCTGTTCCGAGGCAGAGCTGGGGGGGCCCAGGGCCGGGCCGGTCAGTGCGGGAGCAGCTGCTGCGGGCCCAGGGCGAGGCCGCCCCGCAGGATCCGCTGCGGGCCCGGGGCGAGGCCGCCCGGCAGGATCCGCTGCGGGCCCG
>VZTF01003765.1:759254-782749 GCA_013397755.1 Cnemophilus loriae | reverse complement strand
CCCGCGGAGCCGGGCGCCGCCGCGGGACCGGTGGTGGCGGCGGGCGGCGGCTCCGTGAGGGTGGCGGTGCGCGCCAAGCCCGGCGCCCGCTGCAGCGCCGTCACAGGTGGGTCTGTGGGCCGGGGCACCGGGCGCTGCATCGCTGCACCCTGAGCAGCAGAGAGGCATGAAATCCCACCCGAAAACTAAAGCGAGTAGTTCAGTTCTCTAGGAGTAGCTCGTTCGCGTCCCCCTTGTGTAGCGCTGGGTGGCGCGGTGAGCACGGGGTAAATCCTGATCCTAAACCCTTCAGTTTGGCATCTGTGGTTTAGTGCAGGCTGTTTGTGTCCCAAGAGTCTGTGCGGTTTTATTAGAGCCATGAAAGTTCGATTTGGTAAGACGTGTTCTCCCTCTACAGCCCTGGGCTTGCGCCTGCACGCTCTGGGCCTGCCCTCACACCCACGGGCTGTGGCGGTGTCCGGGCTCCGTTGGTCACACAGGGAACTTTCTGGCAGTGTAACTCTCTGAGCAGACTGATCAAACGGCTTTTGGGAGGGTAATCTGATTTGAGTCGTGTTACGTGGTGCCAAGCAGGACAACACCTGCACCAGAAGGGGTAATTGAGAGGAGCTCAGAGCGGTGCCCGCATTGTGAGAAGGCTGGTAACTCATGACTGCACCCTGCTACGGCATGAAGGCTTCACTGCTTGTAGTGTCGGGAGTTTATATTTGATTGTACTGGCAGACAGTCAAGGGAATTTATGAAATGTGAAAATGTCATCACCTGCTAATCTATACATTTACTTGGTTTTGAATTAAAATGCTTTTGAAAGCATAAACATTCATTTTTAGGAAACAATGACTAGATGTTTTGAATATTTTGAGCATAAAATCCTCAAACTGTTCGTTATAGATGTGACGGCTGAGGCAGTAGGTGTAGCTATTGCTGCACCTCCATCGGAAGGGGAGGCAAATGCAGAGCTGTGTCGCTACCTCTCTAAGGTGCTCGAAGTGAAGAAGAGTGACGTTATTTTAGAGAAGGTACTTCCTCTTTTTCCTTTCAGCTTTGCCCTACAGCAGTTGAGATTCAAGATTTTGAAACTCACACATTGACTAAAGGGAGCTACTCCCAGTTCAGTCTGAAAGACACTTTAAAAAGTTTAGTTGAGTTAATGGAATGATTCATTGAGAACAAACTTAGTGTAGGAAGAACTGATCTTAAGATCTTTTAATCAGAAGAGTTATCATGATAATGTTTTGCAAATCTCTGTAGTTCATGCTTTCTGTGTTCTTCAAAGATTCTCTTGTTTTCATGTCAAATGAGTTCACAAAATTCAGGTTTTGCAGAGACTGTGAATTTTATTAATAACTTTTCACTTTTTAAAAAAACTAACTTCTGTATTTGGGTCAAAAGGTTCTGACATTTAACTGTCATACATAAGCAAGAGCATATATAAGCACCTGGGTTGTAGCTGGGCCTCAAGAGTTTCTCTGTATTAGAATTTAAATGTCTTTACTTTGGTGAGCGGAAACTCTTTGTTTTATTTATTGCTCTGAATAAATAATTTGTTTTATTAATTCATTGCACTTGAAGTCAGCCTTTCCAGCCATTTCCATTTATAGTTTATGAGCATAAGAGCACAGTGAAAAGTGGTGCTTTTTGTTTTTATCTGTCAGTTTAATGGAGTAGTTGTAGAAGTCTTTTAAAGAGTAGTGGTAAAGGGTAAGATGACCAAGGAATTGAGCACTCTGTTGTGAAAAGGTAGAGACGAAAAGACGTGAGTGTTGTTCTTCCTGAATCATGGACAAACTGCTTAATTTGTTTATCAGCATTTTATAAATAGCACTGTTTTCTAACCTTAAAGGGCGTTTCTCTTAAAGATGTTTTTTTTCTGTGTTTGTCTAAACCAGGGGGGTAAATCACGTGACAAAGTGGTGAAGATTTTGGTATCAACAACACCAGAAGAGATTTTAGAAAAACTCAAAAGAGAAGCTTCCAGTTGACCTAAAACAAGAGCAGGAAATGGGACAATACATCTTGGTATATGGACTGATATTCTTTCTTACTTAATGTAGTGCTGTTGAGAATGTGGGTAATGGCCACAGAAAGGTACTTCTTCCCCCACCTTGTTAATATAGCTGCTATATAGTTGAAGTTTTTCTGTAGGTTTGGTTAGAAAACTGAGACTCTGTATCTGCTTCTGTCACTACAGACTTCCTTCTGCTCTGGAGAGTTTCCTGTGGGTAAGATTTGTCCTCTTTCCTGGTCCCTAAACAAATGGTTTAGGAAACGTTTTTCTTAGTGAAGCAAACATTGGTTAACGAAGTGAAAGGCTTGGAGTGACAGCCTTCCATGTGAAAAGTGGTACAAAAGGACAAGTCTGGATGGCAGAGACATGAAGGAGACTGTTCTCTCTGGTATCTTAGAGCAGGTACTGTGTGCAGCTTTTCACTGTGGGCACTTATAGATGTGTAAAATAAATGTATTTGAAGCCAATGTGCTGTTATTGATCACACAGACAAGCTGAAAGTAGAATCACCTGGACAACTGAAAGAAAACCAGAAGTTTTCAGTATGGAAAACCAATGCAGAACCCGGTAATTGCACAGCTGGGGTCACTTTGTAATAGTCTGTAAATAGTTTCCTTAAAAGTAGAGATATGATCATATATATCTGTGTCAATTGTATGTCATCTGTAATGACTGTTTTTAATAAAAGGGGCAAAAAGTATTTTTAATGTTTGTTTTGTGTTTGTATTTTTAACAAAGAAAAAAGTTGTTTCCTAGAAGTCTCCTAATAGAATGCTACTCTTAAACAGTTTTTTTTTACAATCTTTCCTTGGTCTAAAAATGAGTAGTGGTGCAACCCCTAGAGAACTGAGGAGAGTCATTTGTAGAACAGAACAACAAGTCTGAAACAAAGTGGGCAACTGTACTGGAGTTTCAGGGCTGATGAGAAAAAAGCGGAACTTCTCTTTTTATCATGCTTCAGAGGTCAGAGTAAGATTCAACCGGCATTTCCTAAAAATGTGTGTGATATCACACATGTTTCTGGTAGGAGTTTGTTTTTTCCTCTGCCTCACTGCTGATGTCTGAAATTGTCCTGTATTTGTCCTATGGTTGTCATGTTAAAAAGAAAGAAATGGCTAAAGGAAAAAAGATAAACTATTCTGAAGGTTTACTTATGGTTTGTCATACATTCTCCTGGTAAACAATGTTAGGAATGCATAAGCATTTATGCAGATGCATTACTAGATTGATGCAGTACAGGCTTCATTTCTCATAACTTAGCTTTTCATGGGCAAAAATCTTTTGCTTTAGGGAATTCTTTCAGTTTCCTGTTATCTTAAATATTGCAACGGTTGCTTTTGGAGTTAGAGAAGTGGGGTTTGTCAAGATGACAGCTCTTTCAAGGTGACTTATTTTAAAGATGTTATGAAAAATGTTACTTTCTGGAGGAATAAGTCTAAATTCTGAATTCTCTGTTTAATGGTTTGCACCTGAGCCTCTTACTTTCTCAGGCATTTGGGCAGCTATACGTTGCCTCAGTCCTCTTTCCTTACTTATCTTTTCAGTCTGCACAGGCTGATTTTGTTTTACTGTTCCATCAGTTTTGGTTCACCCCTCCCTGCTGTTAAATCTGCTTTTGCCCAGCAGAGGGGTACCGTGTCTTGCAGAAAAATTAAGGCAAACCAAGATGAAGTGTTAGTGGTTTGTTGTAGGGGGCTTTTTTCTTATTTTCTAAACTTCTTATCATGAGTAGAAAACAGCAATAAAAAGACTGAAGAATTCTGTATTATAAATTACATTTGGAGTTGGATGTTGCAACAGCCATTTTAAAGTTGTTAACAGTTTAAAGTTGTTTAACATTTTAAAGTTAAACATTTTAAAGTTTTCTTTGAAAGCTTTAATACTCTATGGAAATAATGTGTTACACTTTCCTATGACTTCAGACAGACTGAGGGAGGAACTGTGTGGACAGATACACTCTCTGAAGTACATTGATCTTCAGTGATGATTATCTGCAACGGCCAGTTTAGTTTTTCAGTGCCCTGTCTGTCTTGTCAACATGTTCTGCCTAGGCTTTGCTGGCTTCTGCCTTGGCTTCTTCACCTTTCCTAAACACCTTCAGCTGGCATTCTGCATCTGTTCTTCCTAATCAATGAAAGTAACTTGAATTCTGATAGTGTGGCAAATAAAGCCTTGACCTGCTGGGAATGTACAATTTATTTAATATGATTAAATAAATTAAATTATTTTAATAAATGATTAAATAAATTTAATTATTAAATTAATATTATTTTAGAATGCTAATATAAGTAACACTGGGGTGTTGCCACATAGAATCATAGAATCGTATCTGACAGCCTCTTATGTCAATGTTTTTTGTGCCGTCTTCCAATTATATCCCTAATACCTTGGTTGTGGATTTATGTAACCTGGTGCAATGCCTGGGAGGGAGGAACTGCTGGTCCATTGCATAGCAAAAGACAGGTAGAGAAGAGTTAAGCAACTTGTGTGACCAAACAAGGCAATGCCAAAACTGATCTAGGCCTAGCTCCTACAAATCTTGCATTGAAATCCTAACCTGTCAACTGTCTCCTCATGAACACAGTAAAATGTTTTTCATCCTATTGAAAAAATTGTGGTAGCAAATATCCCTTACTCCAGAAGAGTATGTTTTTAATAGAGCAGAACTTTGTGATAACTGAAAGAAGCTTCTTCCTAGAATCTCACAACACTTTACAAATCCCTGCTCAAAATAAATTCTTATTCCTGGACCAATTTTAAAACATTGTGGTGCCAGTTGCTGCATAACTTTTACTTGTTGGTACCTGCTTTATCCATGTGCATTGAGCTACATGATTACTCAGCTATTGAGCTCAAACACTGTCCTCTTTCTCTAATGCATGGTCTGACCAATTTCAGTAAAATCCATCTAATGGTGATTTAATATCTTACTGCTTGCAGGCCTGGGCAGTCAGTGCAATTTTTAAGTATAATTAAGTTATTTAAACATTAGCAAAATAGAAGTTATCTGAAAAAATTCTGTGCCAGTCTTATGGCATAGAAGAGTCTTAGTCTTTCATCCATTCGGTTACATTTATTTTCTAAAATCCAGCTTTGAAAGTCAGTTTCATTGTAGTAGTGTAATATGCTAATTAAGGATATTTAATTATACCCTCTGAAACTGGCCTCTTTGCTCCTTTTCTTTCAATCCACTCCATTTATCATCTGCAGTGCGTTCCTATCTCCCCTTCTAGTCCCAAGTGTTTCTGAATCCTCATTTCTCCAGGTATCATCAGTCTAAATAATCCTGGATAATTGACAACTTTGTCAATAACTGGCAGCAGCAATTTAGCAGAAAGCACAGTTTAATATCTTCCTGCTTCCAGCTTCCAGGAACATAAATACACCTGATCTTCCTGCTCAGTGCTTCACATCTCGTTCTTGTTTCTCCTCTCATAATGTTTATTTGCATGTGTAAAACTTGAACCAGCTGAGTTTTTAAAATTTTTTATGCATTACTTCTACCTACTGTATTCCCCTCAATGTTTTTAGTCTTTATCTTGGGGTGATGATTCGTTGCCATACTGATGGGTTTAAAAATGGGCTCCCCTGTCTCCTCTGGGGAACACAGTGCTTTATCCTCCTGTGAAACCTGTCCTGGTTGTTACTGTCTAGGACGGGGCTGCACTTGAGGCAAAGTGCTCTTAATACAGCTGAGGCATAATAAACAGTCAAAAAGCTGCTGAAGAAATGAAATGCTTGCCTGAAAGGAGGAGTCTGGTACTTCTCTGAGGTACTGGGAATTCGTTTCTTCCTGGTCCCTTATATATTTGCTTCTCAAGTAATTGTTACTGAGCTGTGATAAATTTTCTTCCATCTATAAATGCTGCATTTATTTGTTCTTTCAAGAGCTGGAGAGGTTAGAGTGATGAAGTATCCACCGTGCCATCTTACTACAGCCTGAGGGTAAGTTTTTGGAATATTGTTTAAATAACATTCTTAGTTTCCAAATCTGAAGTATGGCAGGTGAAAAGGGAAATATATTGAGTATCAGTTCAGCAGTTGGTCACTATAGAAACGTGCTGTAAAGAGAGCAGTTAGCCATGGACCCAAGGAAAAAAGAACAAACAACAGGAGGTCAAAGCCTCATTTCATGCTGCTCAGATAAAGCAGTTGTCTGCCTAAAGAGAATAACGGGTTACAAACCATAATTCTGGGGTGATTGTCATTAAATTGTCTTTTTCCCAATACCTTGTAGGTGTGCAGTGCATATGGGAAGGGCTGCAGCAATGCTGTTCCTTTGGCCAGCTTTTGTTGCTGTAGTGCTTTGCAAACCAGGATGCACTGAGGCATAATTTATAACGAATTTCAAAGCTCTCAACATGTGTTAGGACATCCTTTGTGCCCAGCTGTCTGACAGGGGCATTGCCAAGTTGAATTTTATAAAACAAGCTATTTGTGTGGACGCTTTTTTTTTCACCAGTGCTACTTTCCATAGCTTGTCTTAAAATCTACTAAGTTTTTCAGTTCCTTTCTGATGTTTGGAAGGTCTGTGGAGTTGCATTTGATAGAGGTATCAGCACATGTGCTCAGCCCAGCAGCCACCTTCCTCCCATATCTGGGCCCTCTTGCTGCCTCTCACCTTCAGTTCTGCTGCTGCTCTTCCAGGCGAGTGCCCTCCAGCAGGAGCAGGCTCTCTGGGGTTGTTTCTGCTCTTTATTTGTCACATCAGCCTTGTTGCTGATGCTTATCTCCTTAGATGCCACCACATTTCTTTTTCTGTTTTTTTGGGCCTGACAGCCTGTAGAGATGCATTCACTGTGGAAGGAGGGAAAAGACCTTGCGATACAATCTTTGCAATCAGAGGGCAAACCTGTCCCTTCCAGTGAGGCCCTATGGCAGCTCTTTGTAGCCTCCTGGCATTTGCCCTTTAATGAAATGTCTCCTTTTGTGTCCAGTAAATCTGACAGCAATCAGCCAGCACGTATGTGAGGTCATGTTCCTGCTATGAGGAAAGATTGCTGGTAGCTACTCAGATACACTTCTGAACAGACAATTTTCTTCAGTTTCTTAACTGCCTTTTTACAATGGAAGTGCAAACTGTTACTAATAAACCTGATAGGTTTATGGGTTTTGAGGAGATTTTTCCTTTTTGTTCGAAAAACCTGATTAAGCTCATCACTGACTGAATATAAATGCTAATACATAGAGGGAACCAGCCAGGCAAATTGCACTTGGCTAATTTTACTTAATGAGAATGTCTGATTCTGTTCAGTCACTTCCTCGCTGAGTTCAGGTTCAGCTGCTAAAGCAGACCCAGGAGCTTTTTGTAAAATATTTTTAAAAGATGATCAGCTTATAATGATGTTCTCAAAGTCTATGACTTCTGTTTGCTGTGACTGCTGTCACATATCAGCTAGAATAATTTTTTTCTTTTATTTAATACCATGCCAGTGTTTCATTTAATACCATACAATATTTCTGGCAGAAGATAAATGGGAAAATAGAACATCTGAAAACATTAATTTGACAATAGCTGTTGTTAAATTGTGGATGCGAGGCAAGGCCGGTCTTTCAGTAGTCAAGTACCTGTGTGTGTAAAAGCAGAGAAGGTGTAAGATCTAATTAAACACTACTTTCAGAAGTCTGAAAAGTATATAAATCCTAAATATGCAAAAACAAGTAAAGTGAGCCTGTCAGAGGAGGTGCTGGTATACATTTTATGCACTTAAAGACAAAAAGAATGTGTAATACCAGAGCTTGCCATAAGCTGTTCTGCCAGCTTTATGGGGCTGCCCTTGCAAATCTGAATTTGAAAGTATTTTTTTTCACTGATCTTGCTGTAAGGTAGGCCTCCACAGGAAACCTATAGAAAACCTCTGGTTTCTCAGCTGCATATAATTCCTGCTCACTTCAGTGAACCGACTTGGTCTTTTTACCTGGGGAGGAATTTAGTGAAGTGCTCCAGGTTTTACACACTTGGACTTCCAAACTTAGACAAGCAATTCCTGTTAGCTCATTTTCAGGACTTGGCAATTTTCAGGCTGGGTTTTAGGCTTTGCCCTGTGATTATCCAATGTTACCTTGATTAAACCCTCTGAAGAAACAGACCTTATTTGTTTGATTCCTGGGTTACGTAATAGGTTAACTTCTCAAATCAAAAAATTAAGCAAATAAAACATGAGGGGGGGGAACGGAATAATTTTGTTAATCAAAGAGTAATTTATTGGGCTAGGAGCAATTTTGCTTGGCTTATGGGCTTTGCAGGCTTGTCCTGCCTGTCCTTCTAAGCTCTGCTGGGAAGGAAGATACCCAGAATAGAGGGTGTGATAGACTCTTGATGTTTTATAGCACCTCCTCTGCTGTTTAGCACTCAAGTCAGAATGGGGAAAAAAACCTGCCAGGCTTTCAAAGACTGTAAATCTAATAATTTGCAATTTATGTTTCACAGTTATTTCTTACTGGCAATCTGTGAATCTAGGTGGTAAAAGGCCCTACCTATGGCTCTCTTAGTGTGACTCCTGAGTCCTGCCGATCTGAAATTTTCAAACAGGAAAGATTCATCTTCTGAAATGATAGGTTCATGTGAGGGCCATTGATGTGCAATATAAAAAGAGCATCTATTGATGTGTTTGTTGTTGAGAGTTGTGTGGGTTAAAATACAAATTCAGATGAAAAAGTTGGTCCACTGCTCAAAAGTAGTTCATCTATTCTGCCTTCCCATCTTATTTAAGCAAATTGATTCTACAAAGGCAGCTACATCTTGCCAATATTTTTTTGTGTTGGTGGCTGAACTATTACCCCTCACAGCAAGGCAGGGCTAGCACTTTGTAATTGCTATGAGAGGCTGGCACATCTCCTTGACACCAGGATCGGCCAACTGCAGCTCCTGGGTCTTGTCTTAGCTGCAGAGCTTTGTCCAAAGTGTTGTGAGATCTCCCACAGGTTCGCCTGATGCTGAATTGGCAGCCCTGGGAGCCCAGGCTCCAGCCTTTTGCACCGGGAGGAGCTGCTGCCAGAAATGCTCAGTTAGGTTGGTGGATATGGTGAGTTGGCTCTGTAGGGCAAGAGAGCTCTGGGCTGTATTAAAAAATGTTTCAAAATATGAGACACGCCCTTCTGTGTCAGAAAAGAAAGTGTTAAGGCACTAAAGATAAATTTGAACTTGGAAAAATTCATGCCCATCATTGGCACCTTTCACCTCTGAATTTCAGACCTAGCCCCTCTGCTGCATGGATTGTCACTGTTGGAAAAAGTGCAAATACCAAAAGAGGATGACACTTCACCGTTTAATTGAGATCACTTGAGAATGGTTAAATCAGGTTTTCTGATTAACTGACTCACTTGATAGTGTAGTATGTGAGAGAGTGAATCAAACACTTATTTTCCTTTGCTCTGCTGTCTGTGAACAGCATCAAGCAGAAGAGACACCCGTCTGTCTGTCTTCCAGATTATATGCTCTCTCCACGAAGGAGCCTTTGATCTGCTGCTCCATGCTTGTTCAGTTTTAGAGGATAAATACAGCCCACAGTTTCAGAGGATAAATAAATCTGTGACTTTTAGTTGCAACAAAAAAGTGTGACTGGAGGCAGGTTTGGCAGCAGAGAATAAGCTATCAAGACTGTTGCAAATGTTGGATTGGCAGCAGAGGAGATAACTATATTTAAGGGTTTTAGAGAAGAACTTGTCCTAAACAATAAGGTTTGAGCCAATTGTAGAGTGTAGGACTGCTGATAATCCTGTACATCTTATATTGTGTCCATTTTCATGAAGGACAGAATCTTTTCAAAAGAAAAGTGTCAGACTTCTAAAGTAAGAAAATGAGAGCATATAAACAAGATATAGCCACCTCTGTGTTTTGCCTCTTTTCTCCAGTCTTTTCTGTTCATAATAACCTACAAATTCTCATTCTAGATTAGGTGGGAGTTCTTGGAGATGCCTATTCCTCTGTTCCTTTGGTAAAGCTCAAAATCTCTTGTTGCCCCTGTAATAATAATAATAATGTGAGCATAATCAAGGTTGTATTTGTTTTGTGATTATTCTGAACGCTGGAGACTAACAGTAATTATAATACCATTAAATAGTAATGGAAAAAGATTTAAGAGTGGATCATGAGACTCCTGGAAGGAGATGGAAATCTTGTTCAGTTTTCTTCAGTACTGCATTGCATTCCTCTCTTTTATGGCAAAAAGAGGAACTTAAAATCATTTCCGAAATGCTAGGGGTCAAGAGTGCCATGTAAAAGACAGGTTTGTGTGAGAAAAACTAAGCAGAAATGGATTCTGTTTCAATAATTAGTCTTCTGTAATTTTAGCAGTGCAGTAGTAGTCAGAGATACTGCATTTAGAGCCCAGAGGCAGGAATACGTGTGAAGAAAGCAATTCTTCCATATACGTCTATACCTCTCACCAGGCAATCTGATTGCTTTATAAATCTATGCAGCCAGTGTTTTCTTGGAGTGTGTGGATGTGAAAGCAGTATGTGATATGGCTCTATGAGCCAGATCTTTGCTCCATGAAGCAATACCCAGTCCCTACATCATGATTTGTACAAGGCAGTGTAAGGTGGTATTTGTCTCCAGTCTTCCTTCATTATGTGTTCACCGTGTAAAGCTCGTGTCACGTGCTTGAAACTTCGTGTAATCCAAGGGATAAGGACACTGTCCATCTGGAAGCCAGGTAATAGAATTTTGTGATAACACTTGGTGGCAGGATCCCTCAGGGCCAGACCTGTCTGTGTAGGTTCTGTGCTTTGCATGTGGGATGGAGCAGCTTCAAGGAGCCTTGCAGCAGCTATGAGGCCATTGCCTAACCCTTGCTTTGGGATAGGTATGTTTTCAGGAAAAACAGATTTCTTCTGTGCAGTTTAGTATGTCTGCTTTGCCGTGTGTGAGCCACAATGTGTACACTGGGCCCTGATTATACAGTGTCTCTGTGGCTGTTGCAGTGTTGACAGTGTTCATTTGTGAGGGAGAGATGATATACATGACCCTGGTTAATGATCCTCTAACACACAGTGCTTCCAGTCCAAACTGGAACACAGCATCCAAGGAGGAGGACAGGCTGTGCATGATAAACACCTCTCCCACTGCATAGTCAGAGTAGGCTCATCACAAATGTGAAAAATGGAACTATATTTTCCTTGAGCTTTTCAATTTCCTGTTAATACCTTCCACAGAGGAAAAAATGGTTTTTGTCAAAATCATTATTATTTAAAGCCATACAAATTTGAAAGCTCTTAGAAAGTTACAAATGTGAATCAAAATATCCATTTTAATTGTTTTTTAAGTATACGATCTTCTGTTTATTCCTTTATTTCCTTTTGTGTATAGCGAAGTTTCCCGACAAAGAGTCAGTGAAGAAGATTTATAAACTGAGTTTACTATAATCACATTCTGGCCTGTATCAGTATTCAGGATGTATTGCTTATCCTAATCTGAAGTGATGTGTTAATTTGACTTGGAAATGGAGTAAGATGTGGACACAGAGTAAACAATTTAATGAATTAAATAAAATCATAACTACAGATCAGTGATTCTGCTATAGTGTTTTGCTAGTTAAAACAGAAGGCCATGCTGTTACTGCATGGGAATCTGCAGTTTGTCAGCTGCTGGCAGATAATCAGCCCTGTTACCAAACTGTGCCCGGTGCAGCTCTGCCTGCGGGCTGGCGATGTCACGGGGACACGCGGAGGGGACACGCGGGGCGTCGGGAGCCGCGGAAGCAGCAGCCCCAGCGTGGCACTGCCCCACCCCAGTTGTGATGCAGATGTTACACACACGAGATCCTTCATGCGTTATAACATTTGTTTAGGTTCTCAGCACGCTGCAGTGGACTGACTGCTCCTATATATTTATATCTGTGATGCTCATAGAAAAAAATGAGGTTTATTTAGCAGCTTAATCCATATGAATTCAAATAAATTCTGCTCTTTGGCCCCTTTTCTTGTTTTCAAGTCTGCAGTGTTCTCCACCCTATCTATGTTAACCCAGGCAACTCCCTGTGAGGTGTCAGTGATTTTTATTACCTACAGTAATTTTCTTTTGTTTAATAGCCTCCTCTCAGCTTTTGAAACTGAGGCGCTCTTGTGTAGTTTACTGAGATTGTCATATTAAACTCCTCTTGTCTCTTGCAAGCAATAGTAGGAGTGCTCCATAGAGATTTTGGTAGGTGCTGTAAGGATCCTGAACTCAGCTGGGATCTCTGAATAGGCTGCTTTTATCCCAAGTGGTGCAGACAAAAATACTACAAAGTCACTGCCACACACTGTTCCACAATGAAGCTGTCCCAAAATAACCGATCCACAGCTGATGATAAACAGGGTAGTGGATGAAGAGCTCTCAGGCTTAAGCTATTGTTGAGAGAAGGAATTGGCAATGAGCTCCAGGGGTTCAAAGAACAGCTTTCAGAGGGAATCCTGAAAGTTTCTATACTAGTAGCAGAAAATGTGAAGAATCTGAGAAGGTTTTCTGAGCCATGTCTTGGGTGGCTCGGTTAGGGACAGGTTTCCACCTTTTCAAAAGTAGTATGGCAGGTGTGATCGGGAGAGACAAGCCGTTCATCAGCCCGTGCTCCTGGCACTGCTGTGTGCATTCTGTGCAGCAAAAGTGGAGTTCAGCCAGAGAGCAGCTGAGTGTGTGGACAGCTTTGAATCCAAAGTCACGGCAGGACCTGCTGGGATGTCTAGGATCCTCTCCCAGAGCATTAATGAGAAATAGATGCCATATGGAGGAATTCTCTTGCCAACGGTCTGTGATGCTGTCTTTGTCGTCCAGTTCTCATCAATTACAAATGACTTTTAAATAGATTTTTATTTTACCTTCAGTTATATGGTTTCATCTTCTCAGCTACTAAGGACACTGACCTTTCAGTAGACTCTTCTAGAATTAAACTTTATTTCTGATAAGAGACTTTTGTTGCAATGGCTGATCTATCACTCTTTCTGTTCACCAGTACATCCCCTCTTCCTTCATAGCTGACTCATCCATTCCTCCCCTCACCACTGTATTTTCTTTTCTTTTCCTGTAGGTGTAAAGACCAACTTTACCTTTTATGTTTTTTGAAACTCAGATGTTTAACGATGTAATTTTAGTTGTTTGCATCTACTTGGGTTTTTTTTAAAAAAGCAACCACTGTAATACTTCTAAGGCTGGAATTTTGCTCACCCTTGCTGTGACTGTATGGTATGTGAGAGAATGTTTATAAAATCAATTAAATATACATGAATAGCACATTCAATACAGTAACTGTCACAAGTTTTATTGATGTGGAATCTAGTTTGAGTAGATTGTCCCCTTGTTTTTAATTCACCTCTCTGTAGTTCATTGTTAACTATCAAGTTGGCCTACCCACACCTCTTAGCTATGATGAGGCTGTCTTTATGCTACTTAAATTTTTTAATTTAAAATCTACTATACCCACAGTACCCACAGGATTAGAATCACTTAGTGTTCACTGCAGGTCTAGCTCTGAGAGCTTCCTAGGCTGCAGAATCCCATATACATATACATATATATATATATATGCTATATAACTATGGAGTGACATAAAGACACTGTTTAAAACAAGTCACTGCCCTCATAGTATCTTTGGGTTTAGTTAAAAAAATATTTTAAAATCAACAAACAAATTAATTTGTCCACCAGACTGTTTCTAATACATTGTGTTGCAACATACAGACCCCAGCTGAGATTTATATACCGTACCTATGCTCTGTATGGAGTAGCTGCTGCCTGGTAGGTTTTGTAGCCAAAATGCAGAGCACAGAAGAGGAAAACAGGGCAGAGAACCACAGCTTTACAGATGGAAGCTGAGACACAAAAGCATTAAATGCGATTTGTAGCTGAGCATGTAACACACATGTCTGGTTCTATTTTTGAAAACATCTTCACTTTCTTTTTAGTTCTGGAAGAATGACTGGAACTGTGGCAAAATTGTCTTTTTAGAATTTTAAAGTAGCTTTAAGAGTTCTTGTCCTCAGAAGTGCTCCGAATATGAGAAACTAGTAAAAGAGCTGTATCTGAAATGAGTGGCCTGGTGCCTGTGTAGTGATAGGAAGGCAAGAGTAAAAACAGTATCAGGTTTAAAAAACATTTTTAGGTCAGTAGTAAGAATATGTCTAATGCAGGTGTGGAGAGAAGTAAGATTAGGCTTAGCTTTTATTATCTAGCACTAAATCCATTTTGTCTCTAAAAACTAAAATCCTCCTGGTGGGGTCTAAAGAGGTTCTTCAATTGGATTTACCCAGACTGCAGGATATGTAATAAACAGTGATTTGTTTATTGTCCCTTGGATCTGTCCACCTTGCTTAAGGACTTAAGCTGTGCCAGTGTAATGAACCAGCTGCTTAAGTGCTTCCAGATTCTGTATTCTGCCAGCTTGTTCTATGATGGGGAGGTCCCTGGAGTCTGTGGAGGAAGGAATTTGTTTCGTTGTTGGGTTTTTTTTATTTGGTTGTTTCTTGGTTTTCATTTCCCACCCTCCAGGCTGTGATGTGGTCATAAAGTCACTTGATGACCAGCAATCAAATCTCAACCCGTACTCTCCTTTGCAAGATACAAGGGTAAACAGCCATGAAAGAATCCTTTAGCTCAGCCATGCTCCTTCCCTTCCTTGCCAGCACTGTAACAACGCCTCTCCGCTCCCATTTTCTCTTAGAACATAAAAAAAGTAAATTCCTCCTTCTGATGGAAGAATCCTGTGAGCCGCAGGCCTGAAGAAATAGGATTTGCCCATGTTGGCAATTTAAGGTAAAGCTCCTTTACATTCTTACAGGAGTTTAGCTGGGGTTTAGAGGAGCATATGTGTACCCCAGGCTTGATGCTCCCTCAGCTCACTTCAGAGCCCGTGTTTCAAGTGTGTGGCTTGTAAATGAGTAATGTGAGCTTGATCCGAGGAGAATGTGTGTCCCCACAGAGCTCTTGCACTAAACTGATCTAAACTCCCGAGGTTTTGTATGCTGTATTTAAATGCTCATACCGTTAAAACCACTGAAGCAGTATTCTTAAGTGTAGCTTGGTTTAGGTCTCAGTGGCCTTCATAAATCAAGATGACATGATGACTGAAAACTAGGCCTTTGCTGTGGAAAAAATAATTTTCTTGTTAGGTAAAAAGAATATGTAATCATTTGGGGCTGGTTGTTTTTGGCAATTATTACTGTATTTTTTTTTTCTTGAGCACGTTTTCAATAGAAAAATTTATCATTTCAAGCTTTTCTTCAGAAACAAACTTCAGACATGACTTTGGACAAAAAGCATCCACTTTCTGATCATGCCAAACCTGGCCAAAAGCTGTGTGAAATGTCTCAAAATATAGTTGGGCTTTTAACTTTTACCTCAGCAGTACTAATTATAATCTTAAGTATTTAATTTATGTGGATATATAAATACCATATTGTCTTTCCTGACACAGAACAAGAACATTGAAGTGTCTTAGTCATTCTTTTAACATGTAACATGTTTCAGTTTGAAGATTCTGCTTGAATCCTTGAAGATTGTTTTTTTATGGATGAGATTAAGCATTAATTTTTTTTGTAGTTCTTTAAGAAATAACTGTTATTTTCATGACTTTAACTCATTTCTTGAATAGATACTGTTTTTTCTTCAAACAATGAGCAGAAGCAGTTTTGATCCTTGTTATTGAGACATCTTTTATTAATGAAGCAATGTTCGAATTATACAATAGACAACAAAACCCCCCAAAATAAAAGGGAGCCCATACTTGGGGGGGGAAAGCCAGCTGCTGAAGTATGATTTGATTAAAAAAAAAGGCATAGCTGTGTTAGGATAAAGACAGCATTCGTTTGTTTTCATGCTAGTCAAAAATAACAGAAGTTATGCATTGAGGATGGTGATATGATCTATCCTGTTGTGTGCTTATTCGACTTGAAGCAAAACGTAGGTATTAGCAACTTCCACCATCTCTTGTAAGAAATGGGCATTTTAGCAGGGCAGGGTACTTAGTCAGGGGCAAGCTGCACAGAAATAACACTTCGGCACCGCTGTTTCACACAAGCAAATGAGGGCTGACAACCACTAAGTGCAGTCCAGGCTTTCTGAAGAAAAATATAGGCCACGGTAAACACAAAAACACATTCCAGCCTGCAGGGACTAATCAAAAAATAAGCCTCTTGAGAGGCAAGATCATTGTGCACCACCACAGCACGGTTGCCATCGACTCTCCTGGCAGTGCTGGAGCTGCTGGGCTCGGTTTTGATCTCTGGATTTACCTCCATGTGTCTCGAATCAGGCTGCATTTTTCCTAGGTGCTTCCAGGGAAACCTGATCTGCCCTATAATCTTGCTTAGCTTCTGGGCATTAGAGCATCAGCGCTGTGCATAATTCAAGCAGGGTTATGTAGCTCTCTTCTAACATTCAGGGACAAGGGGACAGATTATAGCAATTTTTTCCTGATTGGCAAATGAAAGGCAAAGGAGATGCAGTTTTGCCAAATTGCTCCCAAGGTGGTCGGTACCTGCAGCAGGGAGCAGTTCTGTTTTCCCTTCCTTCTTGCTTGATGTTCATACTCCTCTTGTTTGCCAGCGTTAGAGGCGTGACAGCACAGTTGGACCAGCCAGAAAAACTCCTCGGAGTTGTGTAATTCAGAGATTTTTGTTTTACCTAAGGAATAGGGGTGGTGGCAGATAAAACCTTCTTTTAAATTTGATACAAAAAGCTTTTCATCTCAGTATAAGAAGCAGATGTGGACATGTTTCTTGGTTAAGCAGCATATTTATTAGCAAGTTAATAGTATGAGTTTAAATATATTCAAATATATAACTGCTGCAATATATTAAAATATATTTAAACAGTAGATTAAATATCTTTCTTGTTCCAGGAGTTGAATGTTTGTTATATTTATATCGCCAATGACATTTGTCTCCTGGTCTGCAATCTCTACTAGAGAGCTTCTTGAAAGTAGTTCAGCTTCTAACTAACCTTTAAAAGCACATCTGCACATTTCTGTTCCCAGCTGCACAGACAGAATAAAATAGAGGTTGCATAGCAGTGAAAACTTGTAAGACTGGATCTCACAAATCACAGTAAGATTTTTTTTTTTTTTACTGTGCACATTCTTTTGCATTCAAGTTTCTAGGGGCTTAGCTGTGATTTGAAAGCCTTTAGCATTTTTTTAAAATGCTAGTTAAGAAATTGTATAAAAGCTATTGATTTTTCTTAGTTATTTGCCACAGTACCTGTAATTTAGCATGCTTATTCTTCAGTATCAATTAACAATCCATGCAAAATCACTGTATGTGTTCAGGAATGGATTTAGAACTGCTGCAAAGCCCTATTCAGAACTTTGCATTCACACTCTTGGTAACGTGGCAGTCATTTTTTAATACATAACATTATTATATATAAAAGATATAGTTATCTTTGTTTTATTCACGATAATAATGATGTCTGAGCAAATGTCAGATGGAAGAGATCTCTTAAAGTCAGAGTCCAGATACTGAATTTTAATGTTTACCCTGCGATCTCCAGCATAGTTAAAGCAAACAATTTCTGTAGTGTTTGAAGCTGCAAATATTAAAGTTACCCAGCTTCAGCTTTATCATCTGCAACACACTGTAATGCACAAACTGTAATTGCAGGCAATACTTAACTGTTTTTATTTAGCTTGACAGAGACAGTAAACTGGACATTATCATAAATACAATTAACCTAAGTGGAAAATTAGGTAATATATTTTGAATTTTATTTATCTTTCTGTCTGGTGCAAGGCAAGCAATGTATTCCTCTCCCCCCACCGCCCCAAATTATACTCTTGCCATAATTATTCCAAGGAAAAGTTTTGCAAATAATACAAACTCTTAAAGTTGATTTGAGAGCTCTACTGCTAAGGCATATGAGAGTCATGAATATAAAAACCCAAACTAGGAAGCTGCACTGGCCTGTCTCTCTTGTGGTCTCAGTCAAGAAACTCCAAATAAGAGAGCCAAGACCATGAAATGTGTGATTCTAATTCATAATTTCCACCTAGACCATCGTGATCTATCTGCTTCTACAGTTCACCCACAATGCTGTAGATTGGATTTGCCATTTTCTGGAATACTACACCACTAGGCATTTTTTTTTAATCCTTTGCTGCACAGCCAGCAAAGTGGGGTTCATGATGCTGTCGTGAAGGCAGGGAGGGAGCTGGGAAAGAACTTGGGGAGACCTTAGAGCACCTTCCAGTACCTACAGGGGCTGCGGGAGAGCTGGAGAGGGACTTTAACAAGGACACGTAGTGACACGACAAGGGGGGATGGCTTCAAACTGAAAGAGGCAGCTTTAGATGATATTGGGAAGAAACTCTTTCCTGCAAGGGTGGTGAGACACTGGCACGTGTTGCCCAGCGAAGTTGTGGATGCCCCATCCCTGGAAGTGTTCAAGGCCAAGTTGGATGGGGCTTTGAGCAACCTGGCCTAGTGGAAGGTATGGCAGGGGTTGGAACTAAATGATCTCTGAAGTCCGTTCCCACCCAAACCCTTCTAGGACTCTTTATTCACTAGCTGAAAGATAATCAAGGTAATAAAATAGTTATGGGCTTTAGGAAAGGCAACAGATGAAAGAGATCTGTTCCTTCTGCTGGGTTTCACTTCAACCTGAGATGCTGCTCCAGATGGTGAGGAAGAAGAACATCCTGGCACAGCCTGACTTCCGTGGCATAGCTGGCAGTGTCAGGCTCTTTGCAGGAAGAGATGCACTCCCTTCTTGGAGGCAGGAGGAGCCTGGGGTGTTTGGCACCTTGCACGATTCTGCATTAAAAGGGAATTCCACTGTACCGACTTGCAGGCTCTCCACAGAGCAGAGGTAAGAACTTTGCGTGATCTTGTATCTCTCTTTATAAAGGCTCTACTGTATTAATGAGGGTTCAAAGGAGTGCATTTCATCCCATAGAACTCCTTAGAGGAAAAACAAACCTCTTGTGAAAAGATTTCTAACTGAATTCAAGACAAATACTTCAGGGAGCAGGATATTAAAACCTGCATCAGAACTAACAGTATTACAGGAAAAGCAGAAAACAAATACTTAGCAGTCAGGTGAAGACACTTGTGTATCACAGCCTATGTAAAAGCTACATACAGAAACTGTTCCTGGGTAAACACACCCTTTAGCTCTTAAAAGCATCTGATGAGCTGGGAGACTCTGCTTTTGACTCCTGCACTTTGTCTTTAAATCAAGATGCACTAATTTTGCACTCCTTATCACATAATGCCATGACTTTTACAGCAGTCAGCAGGGATGGGGCCCTGTTTCTGTACAGCAGCTGAAGAAAATGTCAAGTACAAAGACACGCACTGCTCCCGTGATACAAATTAGCTGATCACGTAAATGGGGGAACAGAGAACTCTGACCCTATTAGAGCAGAATGTGGATAGTGGATTAACACTGCAGACTTCTAATTAATCACAATGTGTCTCATCCTTCTGATTGCAGCTGAGTAGGCCATTCTTCTAACTTAAGCCCACAGCTGTCCAGTATTAGCACTCATCTGTCAGTCCAGCTCCTTGTTCAGCTCTTGGCTGAGGAGACAATGTTGCAATCCTGAATGTCTCAAAAGTAGGTTTCAGAAATACTCAGACACATCCTTACATGTGAACTATACTTTTATTGTGTGAATACTTAAAAAAACCCAGAAATCTTAAATTCTAAGAACTTAATAACACTCTGCACTGTTTATGCTACTTTCCCATACAGAAAAAAGTACAGACCAGTACTGATTATAGTTCTTATCTTCTATAACATGCACAAAGTATTTCATACAAACTACAACAGCGTTGAAGTTTTACAGCTTTACTGAAATGGGAATTCCAAAACTTGTTATGCACACACCAAATTTATTTGAAGATGACACAGATTAATCTAAGTTTGATATTACTTCTCAGGTAAAACTTATATATCACTGAACTGCTACAAGAAGATACATATTTAACTACTTATTTTTTATCCAACTCTTAGACCATGTTTTAAGAGGAATACTGCGAATGCACTGAAGCCATTGAGTCAACAGACACTATGCCGACCCCATAAAATATTTCAGTAATAGGATCCCTCTTCTCAGTTTTAAGGCATCTGAAATTCAAACCAAACTGAGCTTCTCACTGTCAAAAGCCAAACTAAGAAGTTCTCTCCACAGAAAGACACAGTACGTTATTTTCAAAAAGAGCTATCTTAAGGCAATATGCCACTGCTACAAGCTGCATACAAACCACAGCTATCCTCCTCTCACTTGTTTTGGTTTCTGAAATGTAATAGAGAGAAATCTCAGTGATGGAAGAAAAGACATGTACCAGTACATATTCAGACAAAAGAATGAGATAGAAATTTAATCTAAAATCTACAGACTCTAAACAAACTCCACATAATGTATTTTTATTATTCATAAAAGGAGCTCCCTTTTTCATTTCACACTACAGAAGAACAGCAATGGACTGTAACACTGATTCTTCAGTTATCTATAAAACGGTGGAAAAAATAAGAAAACTAAAAGCTAACTGGATTTGTTACATAGCATCACTGAACTTTCAACCCACAGGACATCAGTAGGGATGGTAACGAGGCCCCGGGTTGTAGGAGTTGTAGCCATATTGTCCGTAGTGGGATGAGTAGGATTGTCCTTGTCTGTGCTGCTGGTAGTTGTTACCCCAGCCTCTTTCTGGCCTCTGATTAGATCTGTAGTCACCTTGCCAGTTATATCTGTCCCCTCTAAAATATCTGCCATCTTGAAACCTGCAATGAGAAGATACATCAAAGTCTGACATAAACTATATCAAGTCTAAAAGGATGAATTATAATGAACTCTTATATTTGGCAGTTTTCATGAAAACTGCCATGTAACTGTTAATAAACTCAAATATTTATGTTTATATGAAAAACTCATGAAAACATATCTACAGTCATCTGAGATCATTCCCTAATTTCTCACTCAACACACCATTTGCTAAGTGATGAAGGACAGCCTGTTTCCTAACACAAAGTGTTCCCAGGCATTAGGTGAACTGCTGGAAGTTTGAACAGAGACTCAAACAGACCATATATCTAAAAATCGACCCCAAGGCACATCCGTAGTGCATCAAAGCCAGGTTCCATCCAGCAGCTTCATGGCTGAAAGCTTTGGCAAAGCAGGCTTTGGTACAGTTACAGCTCTCTAACAGCACTGAGTCCTGGAATTTGTATATTCCCTAAAATACATACTACTGCTAAAACACTGCTACCACAGTCTCCTGCAGATTCCCACACTCAGGATACTGCACCTTATCAGTAGTACTTAGCCATTGTTCAGTCTAAATTTTGTCTTTTCAGCTCTGTCTCAATTCCTATCAATGCCTGAGCTGCCTCATAGTCATTTTGTTTGCAAATGGTGTGGTGTGGACAAACAACATCTGCAAAAAGTTCACTTTGTGACCATAGCGTAGGTGTAAGAGTTCATCAGTGCAAAGAGCCGCAGAGTTTTTAAGAATATCCCAAACAATCCCCTTTTTTAAATCTGTGATTCTGTGTTTAACTTAATTAGCTTAACAAGATTCTAAGGTGAGAAAAAGTTAGAATGTTGTCCTCCTTTTCTTCAGGTAAGGCACATATCCTATTTAGATATTCAGCTAAGGAATCTTCCCAATTGTTAGCTGGACTAGGTTTTTATGTTAAAGGCTGATGTTAGTATTCCCAAAGGTACTATACGCTGTAATCGTTGTTTTTCAGTCACTACAAAATCTGTCCAAAATTCAGTAAAAAGCTGCAATTACATCTTGAAGAAATAATTCAAAGTATTTTGCTTTGGCAGGTAACTGTACTTGCCAGACAGACTAGATGACTGATTTTACAGTCACTTCTACTGAATAAAAGGAATACAGGCTAATCTTAAAAAGTACAGCAAATATTTAGCTTACAAATGAAATGTTTTCTGGACAGCTAGCAACAGATAATCACACTATTAGCTTGTTCCTTTGCACACCTTCCTGCCAGTTATCATCCAACATAAGACAGGCTGCTTAGTTTTGCAGAAATCTCATCTTTTACCTCTGGAAAAATGTTCCTGGCTCAGCAGTAACAAACCCCAGGGTAATGGGTTCAGTGGTTCCAGCTCATCCTTTACTAAAAAGCAAATAATCTAGTACTTTTATACACAATGCAAAAACTTTGCCAGTCAATACAGAGAAAACGTAAAACCTCATTACTTTTCAGAGAAGACTGTATTTCTCTTAAACATAGTTACCTACAAAGTAACAAGGAAATACTTCTATGAACAGAACAGACTCCTATATTTCTTCTGAAATAAATGATCATCTAACTGTATTTGTGAAATTACCACGATTAAAAAGAAAAATCAGTACCGATCTCTGTTTCTCTGGTTGCCACCAGATCTGTTTCTCCATTCTTCAACTATAGGAGGGGGATCTGCAGGGCGTTTTAGATATTCTTGGTATTCTTCGTCATCCGATGTGAATCGATGAGCAAACATCGTTTCATAATTTGGGGGCATGTCAGCCAAGGAAGTCATTCTGAAAACTTTAAACATAAACACAACAAAAGCAGCTTTAGCAATGTACAAAGACTCTCATCGTAACAGCTACCAAAATCCACGTAGTGAAAATGAAGGACCAAGAAAAGTTACACTCAGATTAACACAGCTATTGGGTTTTGGGAAGACAGCACAGGTGCTCACAGAAAAAAGTACCTCAGAATATGCACCCCCATCTATTTTTGATCCTGACTTTTGACAGGAAAAACATTCCCACAATCAGCTTGAAAAGTTTGCTAAGGTAGAATATCACCTTAAAAAAGGTGATAAAGGCAAAAAAATACAGATACACATAACCAGTAAATCAGGCAAAATAATTAGATTTATTCACAGTAATTTATGTGTTAATAACTTGATTGAGGGAAAGGTCAGCACCGAAGAGGATGCTAAATTACCTCATAATATGCCTGTCTGATGGGATTTGTGTTTAAGGTCTTAGTTTCCTTATTTTTGTATATATGCATTTGCCATTCAGATGTTGGTGTTATCTGGTACTGTCCATCAGCAAAATCTGGTCTTAAAAGCAAATTAGAAAGGCTCTAAGCCCACTGTTTTAAGAAGCCCCACATAATTTAGAGCATTTAAGGTATCTGGCTCTGGACTTCCAGAACAAGCTCTTGTGCTGTCTCCCAAAGATTTGCTGGCAGGACCCCAAGAGCTAAAACATACACCCTCAATGACCAAGCGCAGTCCGGGGCTTCTGCCCGCTGGACCCACGAGCAGCCTGGGCCCCAGGTAAGTGTGGTGTTCCCGGGGCATCAGCACAGTGCTCCTGTGGCCCCGGTTCCCCCCCAGCAGCCCCAGACATCCGTGTCTGCTGCCTCCAGAGCCCCTGGGCAGCCTTCCCCCCGCCAGTGACGCAGCGCACATTCCCTGAGGCAGGTGTAGGAGTCATTCCTTGCAGGATGCAGGAATAACTCATCCTCCTTTCCTCTGCCAGGAGCTAACCTCGTTAGTTTTTATTACGAGCTCTCTCCAAGGAACTTTGCTGCTCAAGTCTA
>VZTF01003765.1:742380-758453 GCA_013397755.1 Cnemophilus loriae | reverse complement strand
CACGCGGGCTTTAAGGAGCCGACACCAGAAATGTTTGGGTTTTAACCGAAAAGTGGAAATGAAAAAGGTGAAGTCAGTCTGTGGCTGTCTGTAATGCCATTTAAGTGCATTTCTGGTATAAAAAAAAGCTTCGGGATGTGTTGACTGCTGCGTGAGGAAGGTAAGATGACGTGAAGCTTTTTGGCAGGCAAATAATTCCGTGTAAACCAAAATAATTCTGTACTGGCGCCTACTCCAGCAACACATTTACTCTCCCAGCCGGTGCTGTAGATAGCGGTCAGTCTTGTCACCCTGAATACAGGTGAAGTTATGTGTGAGCCTCAGAACTTCAGGCCTGTCACCTTTCATACGGGTGAGGTTAGGGCTGGTGGCATCAAGACCTTCCCGCAGCAGAAATGGTGTCGGTGTCCCTGGTCCCCAGTTTGCCTTGTTCCCACAGCGCCGATGTCTTTGCAGTGCTGACTAATTTCCACAACACTGAGGCCAATGATTTTTAAACGGTCTCTTGTGCTGTGTATAAGAAATGGGTTTTTTATAGGACCCATTCAGAAAGCAATGGTTTTTTACAAGCTCTGCTAGCGATTCTACCGCTCGCAGGCACTAGCAAAGCACAGAGACTGATAATCAGGTAGATCACTTGAAACAAAATACCCCAGCAACAGCAATAGCAGCATCTGATTCTCCAAAAATAGTAGAACAGAATAAGTGTCCTTTGTTTGATATAAACAGCAATAATTACAATCTACTGTCCTGTGTGACCTACAGCAGGAGTGTATTGTCATTTGCAGAATAGGAAATTATGACCCCAATCCAAATAGCATAATGCAAATACCTTAGCCTGGATAGCTAGTTCAAAGCCAAACAAATTGTCATTGAGGCTGAAAAATAATATCTTTTTGCTTAAGTTTTGCCCATATAACCCCTCTCCTACTGACTGCCCTTTTGAAATGGGCAGAAGTAAGTAGGATTTTATTTCTTCTCCAGACATGTTTCATTTTGATCACTGGATACTGCAGTTTCAGGTGTGTCTACAGAGGATTTCATGCATAAAGTTAATGAGATGATTCTTAATAAAAGGTACACTCTTCTTTATTTTTGAGGCTCTAGTCTGCTGTTTCATGGGGTGACATTTTTCATTAAAAGATCAAACTTTATATTAAACCTTTAATTATAGACTCCAGTCATCCATACAGTTAAGCGTGTACATAATTTAGACATTATGTATAAGTTCTGTTGAAGGCATGGGCCCCCTTTAATCCTATAAGTAGTATACTTCACGGATTACAGTTTCGGTAAGGTGCTCTCATCAGCATATTTTGCATAGAAAAACACTTGCAGGGAATGGCTAAACCAGAGTGGCACGCAATTATATATAATATATATTTATACATGGTGCTTTTGCTTTGGTTCTTTTTCGTCATATGTCTTTACGCCTGCTTGGTGTTATAACATCAAGAAGGAGATCATAATCCAGGCAGTATCCTAACTCATAGATATTAAACATGGTTATTCTGAAATTCAAACTGCATATAAAAAACCCGAAGTGACAGATGATTTTTAAAGGAATAAAGGCACTCAAAAATGAGTATTGTCACCGAGTAGAACTTTCAACACCCACTAAATGCCTCCCATAGCACATACCTACAGACTAGGTGCCTGAGTACTTAAAAGGTCAAGCTCCAAGTGTTGTTAAGACAGAGAAATTGATAATCCACTCTTGCAATCTTTCTGCTCACTTCAAGGCTCTCTGGGTAATTAATGTGTTGTTTTTGTGTGAGCACGATCTCATAATCAGCATCTCTGAAGTCTTCTGCAGTGTGATAAAGCCTCAAAGGGTTTGCTTTTTTCCTGTGGATTTCATTATGTTAAATAACGTGCTGTTAGATAAAGTCTTGTCTTCTAAATTTTAAACTAAGACTTTTTCCTTGTAGCCTATTGGAAATTAATTAAGCTTTTGTAGAATAGATCTTCCTGGCTGAACAAAGGAGTATGTGCTAAAACTAGCAAAGTCTTGTTTGCCTTGAAACAATGGAAAAATGACAGGAGTTTTTATAGCGATTTAGCCTTGATAACTCTTGCTGTTCTGGCACAAGACTTTGTATTTGATGTTTTGCCTAAATCCCCAGCTTCTGGACTCATGTCCAATTTTCATTATACTCAACTTTCATTTGAAAATTAATTTCTAGCCCTTCTTATTACAGACAGTTCTTGGGAAAAGAGGTAAGTCTGCTCTACAAGATAACCAACCTGTACCAAGGAGCAAAAGGAAAACATTGTTCAAATTTCATTTGTTTAAAATCCTATATATTTTGCAATTTCTGTTTCTTTAAGACTGGGTTCATTGCTCTGTCTCAGTAGAGCTTGACAGCTGTGACATTTTTAATGAAAAGTCAGCATGTGTCTATCTCAGTAGCAAGAGAAAAGGAGAACTACATATTTTGTTGTGCATTTCTATATCTTTAAACAGGAGGGATTCTTTTTCTTTTGTGTTAATATCTACTTTGAGAAATCAACTAAGAAACTAACATCACTTGTAATTGGGGCCTGTCTGATTGAGGGAATATTTGTCTATAAACGAATAAGCAGCAAAACCTCCATAGATGATTATAGATCCTACTGGGGATTTTTAATAACAAAGTAACATATCAGAAAATATTTTGGTGAAAATTTGTCTTCAGAACTCTGATTTTTTTCTTGGCTTGTTGAACCTCCTCAGTGGTTTCCTGTCAGCAAATTTCCCTCTCCCCTTGTTTTTTTTGAATGTCTCAGTTTCTGTGTAACTGAAAGCCTGGTTTGTTTGTACAATGAAACCTGATTTCCCCAGGTAATTTATTCTAGGAAATGGTGATGTCTGGCACAGCTAGGGAGAGCAAGACTGTGTTCTGGCTACAGCAGGTACAAAGGGCATGTGTGGCAGCCTTGTTATTGATTACACATAAAGGAAAGCTGTGTTTCTGTGGGCACGAGAGGCTGTAAGACCACTGGGGACATCTGAGCAATAATGAGCGCCAAGTGTTTGCTCGATCATTCGTTGCACTGAGAGATAGGTAAGCAGAGCTACTCTTCAGCCCATCTGCAGAAATACTGGGGGTTGTGCTCTTTCTCTAGGACCTCCTGTGCTCAGAAGATGAGTTCTCATCATGGGATTTTCTTCCTTTGGCTGGAAAGGATTATTGCCTAGATGAACCTCACTTAACTAACAAGTAAGACGGAGATACAACAGCTGCTGCTGACAAATGCCTCTGAAGCCCATGCAGCTCTTCTGTCAGATCTCTGCCTTTGCTGTTATACTGTACAGTATCACTGAGCTTCAGAGTGTCTTTCACACACCTCCATATGGTGTCGTAAAGTGAAGTCCATAAAGGAACAGACTGCGCGTTTCTAACAACTTCACTAAACTTAATACAAGAAATGTTTCCTTCCCGTAACAATGACCTTTAAATGTTAACTGGCTAAAAAAATAACATTGTCCTTTTTTAAAAAGGGGAAAATGCAGTTTCTGCTGCTTGATTGTGTTACAGAATAACAATTTTGGTGCTGTGGGGCCCAATTCCTTTGCATTAAGTTTACAACAGTGTAATGCTTGATTAGAAGAAATTTATTCCTAATTTATGCCAGTATGAAAGAAGGCCTTTAATTTTCCTAAGAGCTGCTTCTGTTGTCTGTCTTTTAAAACTCACAGTCACATTAAATTATATTTCTAGCATATTGTTCTTGAAATCTCACTGTCATTTATACATATTTATATACATATATACAAATTTAAAATCACTACATTCTAGCTGCCTTCTTTTATTTTCACCTTTTAAACTGACTAAGCCAGCTGTGCCCTTTGGGGTCTATAAGAATGAATCATTTTTATTATTTTTTTCTCTCTTAGACAGTAATTACAGGGTAGTATGCTGTCTCTGGTTTTTAATATTATGGTGCCATTTTAATCCAAGGTGCAACACCATTAACTTCAGCAGAGTTACACTAGCAATGAATTTGTCCCCAGGAGGCTTTTCCGAATGTTCAGTTCTTTCCTCATGATTACCCAGAGGAATGGAGAAGAAGAAGGCAAGACAGAGGACCCTTTGATAGGAGGAATGTAGTTCAAAGTGAAGTCTGGTTTCTGCCATTCATGGTGCTCCATATGTTCCTCATTTGGGGTGGAGGTGGGTTAGACCCCGTGGGGCACACATGCTGGGGCTGGGGGGCAGGCAGAAGTTTTACACAGCACATCTGGTGCACAGGTTATGTTCTTTCCTAGATGTAGGTACTGTACAAATGGGAAGAAAAAAAAAGAAAAGAAGAAGAGAAAAAGTGGGAGGAATATTCAGGCACTTTAAGTGTACTTCTGTGGAACTGCTTGAAAGTCAGAAAATGGAGTAGCCAAATGCTTAGAATCAAACTCATCATGATCGTCAGGCTGTCTCAACTCCAACTCAGATGCTTTTTACATGTCAAGTAATTCTGCAAGTGGGGATGTGTGAATCAGTGCTACCGTGGATTACCTATTGTTAAGACGGTTGCAAAATTTAAAGAAGGTACTTGCAGAAGTTTCTAGCACTAGATTTTATTCATCCTCAATTTTCTTTTACAGTTGGATATTTAATTTCAGTTTTGTCTCATTTCTCTTGTCCATATCCAGCATAAAACATTCAAATCCTCTTCAGTATGGAAACACCAACTTGTAAATTAAATAAAAATTAGTAGCACCCAGCTGAGTTTGGAAGGGGAATTTAGAGCATTTCCTCTTTGCTGTCAGGGAGCAGAGAGGGACAGGAGCCAACAGCACGGCCGGCAGGCTAGGGGCCTTTCCCACAGCCCCCGAGCAGGGCTGGCCAGGCTTGGCAGCTGACACAGCTCAGAGGGGCAGACAAGTTCACGGGGATGAGACAAGTCCAAGGCAAGGCAGAAATTCAGGTCAGCATGCGGGTCACTGCCCAGAGGAACAGGCACAGCAGGGCTGGATCTGCAGCCCAGCAGAGCTGGGCAGGGAGCGAGGGCCCCCATGCCTGGGGCAGGGGGGCCCAGGGCCGGTCGCGCCAATTAAGGGCTGTCAGTGCATTCAGGGCCCTGACATGCACATCTGGTAGCAATTGCTGCTGTGTTTAAATCAGAAACTCAGATCCTTGCAAAGCCCAGGGTCTAGCAGGGGGAAGTGGTTATGCCTTTCAGCAAAGGTCTAGCGTTTCTCCTGGGTTGGACACTTGAAGCAGTTTGCCTGTCGCACTCCAATCAGTTGCCTCGGATACCAAGTGAAATATTCAACCTTTAAAAAGGATACCTAGGTCTCCTGTTTTTCTCCCAGAGTCTCCCTTCTCAGGAGGGTGACATCCTCTGGGCACTGGAGCATTGCCCTGCGGCTCCTGTGTTCGCTCTGAGGCCCACGTCTGAAACCTGCCGGTAGAGGTGCCATGAAGCCCCTGCTCCCACCTGTCCTCCTGTCTGTGTGCAGTGTGTGAGCACGTGTTCAGGTTCTGCTAAAGGCACTGAAATAGAACAGCATTTCAGGGTCTTGTTCCCTCTCAAGGCTGAGGTCAGTGGAAGTGGTCTAAGTAATGCTCCCTCCATCAGATACTGACACGGCTCTTCCCAGATGGCTTTACCAAGAAGCTGTTAGCACAGGAATTGGTCTCCCTTCTTTGTCTTGTCTTTGCATGTAAGGAGAGTTCCTGAATGTTCTTTGCAGCTCCTGTTAAGTTTAAGGGCCATTAGAGAAAGCAAGGGCTGAACTATAGGCTAGCTTTGTACTAATTCAAATTGAGAGTGTCTTTTTAGTATTAAGTAACTGTTTTTAAAAGTTGCGAATCAGAATTTTCCAGAAATACCAATCAGCATTGAGACCACACTGTGCTACAGTGAAATAAGGTATAAGTGAATTAGCTGAGCTGCAGAGAAGCCTGCAGGGTTTTGCAAAGCTGGACTGAGCAGTTTGCTCCCTGTTGGGAGCGGTCCTCCATGCATCCCTGCGTTGTGCCTTGCCCTACACAAAACCTAGAAACCCTTTGAACAGGGACTGTCTTTTCAGTTTATGTCTGTGCTATGTGGTGGTTGGTGCTTTTCTGGGGGTCTGGGTCAACACTGCTCTGTGCAGTAATAACTCTCCCTCATGTTACTAAATTAGGACTTGAGATCAGTCTTTCCAGCAAACAAGGCTTCCTAATCTTTCAGGAGATTATATATTGGCTGCCACCCCTCTGCACCCCCTTCGGCCCTCCCGGGGACCTCTGCCTCAGATGTCGAGGCACAGCATCCTTGCCTCCCTTAGTTCTGCTGTAATTCCTTCCTCATCTTTGCCCCAGACTCCTGCAGCAGGTTCCTCTCCTGGAACCTCTCCACAGTGCTGCTGTTCCTGTGGCCCTGCTCACCCTCCCTGTTTCAGGTCTCCCTTTCCTGCTTTCTTGAGTTGTAGCTGTTTCTTCCCTGTGCCCACTCCACCTGCAGAGCTGTGCTGTGGGGGCAATCAGCTGCTTAGCATGGCAGTGCTCAGCTGAACTTTCTGATGTTGGTGGGGAACTAGTGCAGAAGATCTTGCTGACTACTCAACGGTCTAAAATTAAAAGAAGCTTAGTGATATTATCACGGAAAATTCATGGTTCTGATGGAAATTCTGATGGAGGCTCATTAAAAACAAGCTCAGAAAATCTCACATATAAATGAAAACCAAATAGTAGATCTTGGTGATATGCTGAATATGATTGTTTCTTATTATGCTATGGCTGCCCATTTTAAGAATAATACACAGTTATTTTCTTGGTCTTAAATGGTAGTGTGGGGATATCACAAACCTCCCAAGTAAAAACTTTAATTAAAAAGCAAACATTAATCTCCAAGCAGTAGCATCTGCAGCATATTGCAAGATAAGACTTCACCAACCTGAAAAACTAAGCACGATTCTAATTAAATCAGGGGGAAAATGATGAACTAGATATACATTTTATTTAAGGATAGCAGTTATATAAGATATCAAAGATCTCACGGTTGCTATCTGATGGGAAATGTTGCTGCCAGATCTCACAGACTATTTCTAGGGAGTGAAATCCTTGTTCCACTGGTTCCAAGTACTGTTGTGATTTTGCGTTCCGCGGGGCAGGACTTTGCAGTGGCTCCCCATTGGACGTGGGAGCCCCGTTGGTCCTGTGGAAAGCTGCAGATGATCCAGCAAGGAAGCAATGTGTTCCCATGGCATGAGGAACCACCACACTGCGTGTGCTGCCACTCTCCCAGTGAGGCACCAATACAAAGTCCTGACTATTTATGGTTATTTAAGGTCCCAGCGCACCTTTTGAAAATTAAGTCTCTTAATCCCTGTATGCCGGCCAAAATTTATTTTAAGTGATGCCACTCAGCATTTCCTGTATTGTTCCAGATGGAGATAGTGTTGGCCACTGCACCCTGTTTCAAACTGCGTGCTGGGCTCCTCTGTTTTGGAACAGCTGATATTTTCCAGAAGCACCGTGCTGCACTGATGTGTGAAGTGATCTCTGTGTATCCCTCCTTCTGTCACAGGAATGGAATGAGGATTAATCAATTATGACCGAATCATGATCCCAGTGAAGTCAAAAGGAGGGTTTCTTTCCATGGGTATCATGGGGGCCAGGGCTGGCTTCTGTGTGGATGCTGTTGCTTTGAGATGCCTGCATGTAAAATCAAAGGAAAATGCAAAGCATCACCTTGTTGAAGGTGTCTGTGTAGTGAGAATTCCTTTAGCTGGAGAGGAAAATGCATTTTAACAGCTGTTTCCTCAAGAGTTTAGTTACTTGTCACAGCAGGCATTACTGTGCTCGAGGAAATTCTGGTTTGTTGAATGTGGCTTTAAGCATGTGGTGCTGGCTGGCATTTGTGGCTTTGCATGTCCTGTGCATTCAAAACATGCTTTGTTAGGCTTCCAGGGCTGGCTCCTGCTCTTTCCCAGAACAGCTTATGCTGTGGAATTGTATCTCAAAAGCCATGTTCTTAAATCCGGCAACAGCTCAGCTTTAAATATTGGAAAAACATTGAATACTGAACAATAGCTGCAGATTATTTTCTATGACCAAGTGTTAATTATTTTGGGCAAACAAACAGGATCTAAAAAAGAGCAATTCTGGCTAGATTTCTAGGAGACTGCAAAATATTTCTTGCTTAGATCTTCTGTCACATGCCATTTACGATGTCACATTTAAAACTGTAAATCCACTTACAAGTTGGACAAATGACATCACTGAAAAACATTTTTGCAGGATCACCTAACGTCTTCCGTGCAAATATAATAATAGTACATCTCTCGTGCAAATATAGGAAAGAGTGGTCATGAACTGTTTTGGGAAGAGGGTACTCACCAGATGGACATAGAGAGAATATTCAGTCAGACACAGAGGAGCAGAAGAACAGTAATAAATATTATTAAAGGTGGGTATGGCTGAAGATTAGCCTATTCCTGCAGGAAAACTATCAAATTAAACTTAGAAACTTGTTGGTACATTCACAACATAAAGCATGTGCTCTTCTGCAAAGAAACAGTAAATGAAAAATAGAGGATATGTGTCATCCATACTTTGTAGTGTTGACTTCATTTTGTCAAGTATGTAGAAAAGGTTTTGATATGTGTATATTAATATTTCTCCGTTGGCTAAAGACTAAATTAAAACAAAACACAGTTCAAAGCTGTTCTGGAAGTTGTAAGTGTTCTGCTCCACTTTCCATCAAGTCCCATGATGTTAAACTGAATTGTTTGGTGTCATCTCCCATAGCAGTGCACAGTGACCCCTTCGCTGGCTCCAAAGCCCAGACTGAACTGTGGATGAAAAACTTGGTTTAATATTGCTCATGGCTGCTGCTGCCTGCCATCCTTTTTCTTCTAAACCCAGGAAAGGACTCTGGATCTAGAGAGTGCTCCTCTGGGTGCTCGAGCTGCAAACACGTCTCTAAAATGTTCGAGATTTTTAAAAAGTATTTGCATTGAATGAAGTTTTGCTCTGATTTTTCAAAGAATATGGATTTTATAATTCCCCCCCATCCCCCCAAGGACCATGAAATTTCCCAGGAAAAGTGGAATCTGTGTTTACCATTAGATACAAGAACTTTATAACTTCTGTTATGTAGAATTTTGCAAGATTGAATTTAAGAGTCTTGGCAGTAGATACTTTCTGAGAAGGAAAATATTGAGCTGAAAAAAGAAAAAAAGATTATGTTTATTTTACCGATTGGTAGCATTTATGTATTTTGTCATCCAAGTATTGTTGCAGAACAAAGTAATATTGGGTAGAATTAGGAATGCAGAAACTCTCCTTGAACTAGTTTTATCCAGGGAAGACACCCAGCCCAACTTGCAACCTAATTGTGGCCTTTAAAATGCATTTTCTTATCAAGGTATTCCTGGTGTCTTTCTTTGTGGGAACTGTAATCTTGTTATTCTATTGTCAAATAGCTATTTTTTCCTTTTTCAGATCTGAGTTTTTAGTGTAGTAAAACCAGCATGATTTGTGGCCCTCTGGCTTCACTTTTATTGTTGATTAATTATTGTAGTTTAGCAAGACTTAGTCAAAAAGACTGGTATAAGTCAAGGTCTTTAACTTTTCTTTACCTTTATTTGAAAGTGATATAAATTAAGGCCAGTAGGGTTTGTTTGTTTGTGTTTTTTGGGGATTATTTGTTTGGTTTGGTTTTATTGTTTTTCTTTTCTAATGCATTTTGGAAATATAAAGATATTACCCTACTTCTTAAATGCATCTCAATTGCACCCCATAGGACAGTCTGAAAAGTGAAAAGCTCAACGCTTTTTTTCAGAGAATGGTGCAAAATATAGCTTTTGTGGTGACAAATAGTTTTCTTCACAAATAAAAGTTACCCCTGTCTGTGAAAAACACCCATAGCAGATGGGTCCTGGGCCCTGCCAACTTCCAATCTCTGAGCCAGGTCTGGCTTCTCTGAAGTCAAGGTATTTTCCACAACTGGAGGAGAAAACCTTGTGCTGTGGGGCCACTTGTGCCTTTAAGAACTCGAGCAAATTGTTTGGGGTATTCACGGGTACACCTCAACCATCAGGTTTTGTAAATAGGCTTGAAATCCCCTGTGGCTTCGTTCCCACCTGGCACTGTCGGTGCTGCTCAGTCCTTTGAGAATTCATCCAGGCAAAGCATCCACGTACCTCAGCCCGCAAGGAAATACTTAAGCCTTTGGGCATTCCTGTAAATGAATCAGACCTCTGGTGTGCCCAGGGAAATGTCTTCAATTCCCAGTCAGGCAAGCAAGGAGCTGATTACAGGTTAAAGTCCACCGGTGAGGGAGTCCCAAAGAAACACAAAGAATGAGGTATTTTGCACCAGCCTGAGGTACAAATTCCCACAAGCAGCCAAGGCAAGCAGTTCTGGAAAACTAAAATGCTCTGAAATATCTGGCCCCAGCCTCTCTATCTCCATAGTGTTTCCTTGAGAGACAGTGGGGACACAGTGATGAGTGACCCTTGGAGAGGTGGCTGGGGGATAAAGACCTGCCTGCTGGCACACACAGACTCTGGGAGAAGGGCAGGGGGGAAACAGGGTGACTTGGAGAAGGACAGGCTGAAAAAAGAAAAACCCACATTTCTCACTACAGTCTCCTGGAACATCCCACATTTCCTTCTCATTCCCTCCCCTGGCTCCCGCTGCTCTGCCCTCCAGAGCAGCTGCAATGAGCCTGGGAGGATCTTTTCTACCTCCCCTCCTCTTTCTGCCCCCGTGCAGGAGGACCCCCTTGCCCAGCTCACGACCCCCAGCAGACACTGCGGATGTCCTGGAGAGCCCGACACAGCCAGCACAAAACAGTGGGCTGACTGGAAAGGCAGCGTTGAAAATGCCACTCTCTGGTTGCCTGGAAATGAAATCCAACTTTAGTATTATTTTTGAGCTTAGATTTTTGAATCCAAAATTCCATGTGACAGAAGAGATGGGTATTTAAACAGATGTCTGCAATTTCTTTAAAAAATAGAGATTGAGTTACAGATGGTAGAAAGGGCCTGAGAATTAAAAACTCCCAAGCTACAAGAAAATTTACATGTGAGCAAAATGTTTTGCTGAAATGTATGGTCATACGATTCTGCATGTTTGAAAATTAAGCTTTTTTTCACCAAAAATGTGAGTATCTTTTCCCTTCCCTATTATCTGCTTTTCTGCTGCAGCCTTGGCTGTCACCATCACTGCGACAGCCAAGTCGCAATATGAGGGTCCTGTTTCTAACAGACAAGACATACAGTTCTTTCCTTCTCCTTCCTCTTGTATAATTTGGCCTGCCAGGACCAACAATTTTGATCTGAATTAGTTTAAAAGAAAACTAATCTACCCTATTTGCATAATCGGTGCCTGATTGCTCTAACTTCCATTTTATAAAATGCAAATAAAAGGAATTTTATGATATAAGCCTGGAAAGAAACCAGAGTCAAAATCTGTATTTGCAGATGAAATGGAACCTTTTTTTCTTCTCTGGGGATTTAAAAAAAAAAAACCCAAAAATAAATTTTGAGTGAAAAAGCTGATAACTTCTAAAGTGCCATATGAAATGCAAAGCACTGCATATTGGAAGGGAAAAATTGAACATATTTGGTACAGTTTTGAGGAGCAAGTCAGGATCCATCTCGCATCTGGGAGACCTGGGCATGCCTGTGAGCAGCTTTATGAAGATCTTCACTCATGCATGTGTGCTCAAAAAAGCAGTATTTGTGTGCATATGAGACAATTACATAGACTCAAACACAAGCTGTAAGGATACTTACATGCAGCACTCCTCACCTGCTCTGCAGAGTCCCAGTCTGCCCACTGCCAAACCAGTTCAAATTAGCATGATGCCAGAGCAGAGCAGCAAGACCCACCACATACAGAAAAAAGCTGCCAGGTGACCAACCTTACTTCCTTTACAGTGAAGTGGACACAATCAATGTGTCTACATCAATGAAAACATTAAGAAGGAGAATTTAGATTATCTGTTTGTTTTATCTAGTAAGTACAAAGAAATAGGGCTGGTAAGGGAACAGGGTTTGCTCCAAGTGTGGGACCACCTCTACAAATGTTCAGGATCAGTGTGCACTCCTGGATGTGTCCCAAGCTGGATTTCTAGCAGACCAAAGTACAAAGGATGCCTACAGGATCTGCCCTATTGTGTATTAATGCTGACTGATGCTCTCCAACTATGCCAGTGGTCAGCATCTTACACTCCCTGAGCCTCTTACAGTTTTGTAGCCTTCAACACCTTGCTGGGTACTCACATTCAGGCTGGAGTCCTGTGGTGACTGTAGGGCATCATTCTGGTTTTGCTGGCTTTCTTTATGTGTCCAGGTCTTCTCTCTCTAAGATCTTATTTGAAGTTATTTTTGGTTGGCTGCACTTGTCTTTATTGAGAAGGCAACATATACCACAGTGTGACAATGACAGCTCTTTGCATGTACATAAACACCTGCTTTCATCTGGTACTTGCGTATTTCACAGGACAACTCTTACACAAGAGAGGTAGAAAGTGGGCATGAACCTTCTATGGCTCCAGTTAGGTGCTTCCTGGCACTAAATAAATATAAGAATAAACTGCAAAGAATAATAAGAGAACATGCAACCTATTTTAAAGTAGATTGACAAATTGCTTTTAAAAGACTTTCTCTCTTTTTTCGCTTTTAAAGACACAGAAAGTAATTCTATTATTTTGGCTTATTTCTGAAGGAAACTGGAGAGGAAAACTGGTTTTTTTCTTAGAAATCGGATGTCTTGCTGGAGGACTTGTTGAAGGTCTCATGTTTATTGTGAGCTCTGACATTTTAATTGAAAGGACAAGAGTGTTCATTATTTTAAGCAAATAGCTCTTTTGTCTTAATTACTTATTAGATATCAGATTAAGAAGGTTTTAAAAACAAATACCATAAGTCAGAGTGTTTCCAACACAATTACTTTAAATCCTTCCTTTTCTCAGTTGTTCACCTTTTATTTATTCACATTTTATATCCAGTGATATTATAACTACAGTAGTTCTCCATTTGTCAGGAGATTTTAAAAACTAATTCTCTGTTTCAAATGTAAAAATCAGGAATTCCCCCAAGCTTATTTTGGTTAAACTCCTGGATAACATTTAAAGCTAGAAAATGGTTGGTTATTTGTCAAAAGGGTGAAAAAAAGGGAAATGGCACAGTTCTGCTGGAGTAAAAAAATGCAGATTTCATCAGTCTACCTGGAAAAAAGAGAAAATCACAGTACTGAATATTTTATTTAATACTATCTGCCATGGGAAATAGAGAGAAAACTACCTTGAAGTATAATAGTTTAAAAAGACTGAACAGCAGGTTTTCTGCAATAAAATTATATCTACAATAAAATAGAGTGGCAGAAGACAACAATAGTGAAAGCCAAACAAAAGGAGAGAACAGAAACATGGAGAGAGAGGAAGAGCCCAGTGAGCTCTTTGCTTTTCAGAATGCTGGGTACATACTCCCGATTGTTAGATCAGCTTTCTGAAAAGGATATTCACCCTGTATCTAGGAATCAAAAAATTATATCTTTAGGAGGCCTGTGGGAATAGGAGAATTTTCTCATCTAAAGAAGTTAGATCCATTTACAGAATGTGGATATTTTTATTGCTCAGCTTGAATCCTACCAAGGGATCCTGTGCCTTCAGTATTTCGAGTGTTCCTAAGCGTGCCACAGCAATAAGGGCACACTTGCGAATACTAAATGAGGACTGAATTACCACCCCTTACACATCCTGTGTCTGAGCCAGCTCGGAAATGAAAGATCATGTCACATATGAAGCTTGGGAATTGATTAATTTTGATAGCATATTTATAGTTCTCATTTACAGAGAACTGAAAATACCTTAAACAACTGGAATACTAAATCACACACAAAAAATATGTAAATCAGTGGGAACTATACACAAATTAGGACACAGTGATGGTGGAGAGGTTCAAGATGGAACTGTCTGTAGAGAAATTGCTTAATTCAATATTGATAATGTTAAATGCTTTGCATGAGATTTGGGCCTTACTCAAATCCGTGAGACTTTTACCATTGACTTAAATTGAGGACAGGACTTCATCCTCTTTTTGGCAGAGGAGGACCACAATTGTGTGCCACACTTCAGAAGGAGCATTATTTCATCCATTTGGAAGAATAGTGAGGATTTCAGATGAAGGGACTGCACTTACAGAAATCCAAACATGAACAGAAAACTGGGTTAACTTGCTGTCTGCCAGGGAAAATGTCTCAGGGTACTGGAGAAACGAGACTAAAACCCTGTCTCTCCTAGAAGGCAGTTCTGCAAAGAGCATGAGTGAAGTGGGAAGACCTTATGAACAAAAGCAATATAGAAAATTTTGTATCATGTGAATTTCACAGCCAATTATGCTTCCACAAACTTAAGCTTTATTTTTATAAATGGAGATGAAAACACAGTCTTGAATGCAAGATTGGAAAAGATTAAAAAATTAGAAAATGCTAAGGCAACTGCAGTTCCAATTTCCAGTTCTCATCTTATCATGACACACATAGTGAGTGCATTACCCTATTTTGATCCAATTCCATTAGATACTTGTAAGTCTCATGCAGCACTGGTTCATAAAACACAGCTTTTGGATACTCACCAAAATGAGCTAATTAATCAGAGAGGACCAAGACAATTTCTCTCTGATGAATGGAGTATGTAATTTAACAAAATGAGGTAAATGGTGTAAAAACAGTGTTACAAAATGCTCAGATTCAAGGTGAGAGTTTTTTCCACAAGATTGCTAGGCTGCTGTTTTTACCCCCAGAGAATGTTACTCCTCACTGCTTCTCCTAGAAGAGAGGAACGGTCACATCAAAGCAATATTCAAGGAAGCAGGTCATCATGAACACAAAAGGATTGTCACTTTTGCCATGGCTATCTCAGAGGAAATGGAACCTCACCTTCAGCTGGCATAATAGGACATAGGAACTTTTGACATCAGTGGGTAAGTGACATCAGTAAGGAGTTAAGTCTCATTCAACACCCACAGTAGACATCTGACCATGGTAACGAGGGCAGGTACATTGGAGAGGTGCCATCCCACAGCCTTCTGAAAACGTCTGTAACTCTGTAATCCACCCTGCTCCTTTTTGCCCCCAGTGACATGGACTTTGAGTGTATGGGATCGAAATTCCATTTTGGTGTTCCAGACATCAGGAAATAGTTGTCTGTCAGAAAGGGAGACAGTTCCATTGTCCATAGCTGGAAGGTGTTTGGTTGCTGGCTAAGTTTTCCTTTCCGGATTCCCATAAGATCCTGAGGTAATACTGGGGACACCCTCAGTTATTACACACAAAGTTAAAGCAAGCAAACATCAATCCTTTCCCACAACTTCTAAACTTTCTTGGAAAGAAAGGATAAATCAACGTGAGATTTAAAAAAAAGAATGAAAATAATCACTCTTGATGGCAGAGTATTAATTATAACTTTGTGTGGGTGAAGTTAAAAGCCTGTCTTATGCGTGAACTGGGCGTCTTTTCTCCACGGAAGAGTAAGTGTGTCTGTGTACACAGTCCTATGAGCACTCGGACGAGCAGGTCTACGGCTCTGCTATGGATTTGTGTCCTGTGATTGCCGGTCAGATGCCAGCGTCACCCTCGTGGTTGGGTAGCCATTACACGGCTCTTCCACGCTAGTCCAGTTTTTCCTTCCCTGGTTAGGAATCGTCCCTCTTTTTGTTTTCATGAAACCTACACAATTTTGGGACCCTGTGTGGCACAGATTTGCAGCGGGGCTGAGAAGGGCCAACGGAGATTCAATCCTCCCGACGGGATTCCCATTTCTGGGCAGAGCAGCAGGGTGCTGGCTGGGTGCGGCTCCTGACCTGGGCTGTGGGGCTGGATCTGCCAGGGCCAGTGGCCAAGCAGGGCTGACACGGCCCCGCGGCTCGCAGGCTCCGCGCTCACGGTCCGCGGGAACGCGGATTCGGAGCGTGAAAAGACGCGGGGAGGGCGTGACAGTGGGAGAGGATCGCCCGCTCGTGTTTCACCGGGCATCCCTCGGCGTGGCATCGCCTCCAGTCGGAAGCGCATCCCCGGGAACCGCGCTCGGAGCGCGCCGTGCCCGCGCCGCGGAGCGGGGGCTGCCGGCGGGGCGCTCCCGGTGCGGGA
>VZTF01003765.1:706797-741984 GCA_013397755.1 Cnemophilus loriae | reverse complement strand
GCCCCGGCCCCGCGCCCCGACCCGCGCGTGGGCGCCGCCTCCCGCCCCGGCCCCGCCGCAGGTGCGGAGCGGGGAGAGCGCGGCCGGCCCGTGAGCGCTCCCCAGAACCGGCGTTTTATAACGTAATTAATCATTGACGCCCGCTCGGGAGCGGGCTCCCGCCCGAGCCGCCGGCGGAGCGGGCACGCCGCGGAGGGAGAGCACCGGTGGCAAAATCCCCGCTGGAATGAGCGGGGAGGAGCTCGGGATGTCGCGGAGCGGGGGCTGGTGCGGGGCCGGGGGTCCGGTTCCTGGCCGGTCAGCTGCGGGATGTGCAGCGAGTTCATTGTCAGATGTTTCACGCGCTGGTTCGGCGAGAGCTGTGGCTGCTGGAGGCACACGGTAAACTTGCCTGAATTGTGCCAGGTGGTTCCTAATTTGCGTAAATATTTTTCCGTTTTTAAATTTTTTTAACATGCCAGAAGTCTCTGACCACATGTGATGGTCTCTTGGAGAATTCAGCTTGGTCTTTCCAGAAATTGGTCCTGCATTTTTGCTATCCTCAAACTTACATGAGGGGACAAAAGCCAAATGTTGGCATTAGGGCTATTTGTGAACTAAATATGAGGAAACAGAGGTTAAGGTTGTGCGTTTGGCTTGAACTATATATAGGTTTGAGATCCTCTCGACCAGAATGTCTTGGGGGATTCCAAACCCACACATTTAATTTACTTTATTTTTATCCTATTATGTTCTCTTACACCTTTTCTTTGCCTCTCCTCACCCCCCTGTGGCAAGGAATTGTTCTCCAGTTTCTGAGCTTCCTCTGCTGCTTTCAAATGTCCAAATTCCCACTCTGGATTTGTTGATTGTTGTCAAAGTGATATAATTAGAGACTATATGGATAAATAATGAATTAAAATGACATGCACGTGTCCGAATTTGATACCCAGGAGTACTGAATAGAAGTACAGGGGCAGAGGGAGAAATAGGATCTAAGTGAGTATCTCCCCATGTTTCTCTTCAGGATTACAGGGGGCTCGTCTGCTTCTTAATTATGCAAAGTTTCACTGGAAAATAAAAGAAGAACTGTCCTTGGGGTTGGAGAAAGAAGTATCAAAACCTGTCTGGAGCAGCACTGCCCCGCAGAGTCCAGGATGGTCAGAAACATCCATCCACGGGAAACTTCCCTCTGTCACTCTACCTGGGTGTCTCTAAAGGCAAATATTTTTGTTGTTGTCATTTTAACCATTTCCATACTGGTAGATAAGTTTAGCTGTGGCTTGGAGAGAATTGAGTGGAAGGTCACAGTGGTCCCCCACACTTTCTGTCAGTCAGTTGTAGTTCTGCTCTGCCTCCAGAGCTGTTCAAGCTGTGAAGGACTTGACGGCTTTCAAGAGCTCTGGTTGTGCTGCTGTCTGTGCTGCTACATGCAGTGTCAGGTCATGCAGGCTTGTATAGGGAGCAGGCACGTTCACTAGTCTAGTTCAATACCCTGATTTAATGTTTTTCTCAGTCATTTCAGTCTTACAGTGGTGCACGTGAGATCAAGCTCCCAGTGCCATTCATTCCCCGGGTTTCGGCGTGGGTTGTGCCTACTCTTGCACTCTGCACAGAGTTCAGACAGGGTGTTTGGTGAATATGCATTTTTCTAGTGTCTCACTTCGTTGTCTTGCCGTTCACCTTTCTGATCCAGAGGACTTGGAAGTACGTTTGTGGTAGCGTTGCTGCAGCTGTGGCTTAGGACACATGACACAGGAGCAACCTCCCAGTTTTCTTCCGGTTCTGTCTGTGCTGCAGATCCTTCACCTCTGCATGCTCTAGCTTTTCCTTCTGTGAAATGGGCACCTCTGTACTCACATGTCTTTGTGAAGCAGGTTGTGGTCAGAACACAGAGCTCAGTCGTTCTTGCTTGGACAAATATATTTTGGCCCAGGCATTTGAGTGGGATTTGCTTCCTGGGCGCATTTTGGTGTCACATGTGGGGCATGTACTCATAGAAATTGTGACAATGACTTGATTCTTAGCTCTTAAAATATTTTTTCTTTTACCTTCCTTTTTTCTTTTTCCTGGGGGTGACCATTGCTAATGATTCATTTAAATGCTGCCTATGGATTTGGCAGTGACTGATGGTGCTATGAAACCTGATACAGCTACTTGAGCTCAGCAAAGCAAAGCTATTTAAATTGCTTATTAGCTGTGAGCTGAGCTGTTTAAATTGTTGGTTTAGTTCAACTTACTAGGCAGCGAGGTAGTGTCAAGTTTTACAAAAGCAATTCACATGTTTTTTAAAAAAAACTAATGCCTGTAATACAGGAGATATGAAAACAACGTTGTAAAAAAGTGGCCTGGAAAAAAAATCTGCTCCAGTGTCCATAAAAGTCAATGTGAAAGTTGCTGCTGACTGAAAACCACTGTATTTTGGTCAAGCCACTGTTAAGAATCTCGCTGGACAAACGTCTGCTTTAAAGGGAATGAATCTTTTCCCAAATCACCTCTTTCTTCTACGCAGCATATCTGATAGCTGCCGTTACCTCAGTTGTCTCAGAGCTTAAACTTCAGCTATTTGAAAACCACAAAGTAACACATTTGCAGCTGTAGAAATCTGTGTCTGAAAATACCTCCTGCTTTGTCTCTTGCTGTTGCAAGCCAAGGGCTGACACAATCAAGGAAGTGTCTCTGATGTTAGTGGGCTGTACCTACTCATCTAATAGCCGTGGTCTGATTCAGTGTGACCTCAGTTTAAGCGGTCCAAGTTAAATTTACAGTTACAAAGATGCTTGAGGTTTAGGTATTAGCTGATTTAAGAAGGTGCTGGATAGCTGTTTCATCTGTGCTTAAATTCTTTTATTATTTTAGTTTCTTTAGCATCTTTGTATTTCCTTACCTATCCATTACAAATAATTTCTGTTATGAGGTGTGTGACAGGTATCCAGTTTAAATTAAACCTGTAAATCTCTTCAATGCTGCTGAAGCTGTTATTTATATTATCTGTTGGATTAAAATGCAACCAATTTAAATACCTTCTAGCATTAAAATTGTATTTTAATTCTGTTTTATAAATCATATCAAAATGACAGTCAGGCCTCTGAGTGTTAGAAATTATTGCAGAAAGCTGCACAACCATGTGGAAGTGTGTGCTATACAGGTGAATGATGAACTAGCTCACAGCACACCTTTCTTTTGGCTGACATGAGATGTCTTCTCTTTGCTGCTTCCTTAGGGGCTTGTGGGGTAATTTAGTCCCCTCCAGCTGGGATCCATCCATACCTCTCCAGGTGAGCTTTGAGCCAAGCGCCAGGAAGTTTGGAAAAGGCAAGTTTCCAAGCCTGGATCAGGCAATGAAGTAACCTCATCTTAAGGAGATTGGTCTCCTGAACAAAGCTCCGTTCCCCCTGTGATAAATTCATGGAAAGGTGCAAGTTGGGGCTATATTACTCAGGGCAGCCATATGTAATGGTTTTATTATGCCCTGACATATAAGAGATCAGGAGAGTCTGCCTTGCTCTCCTCCCTTCTGCTGTCAGCAGTACCAATGTCCATCGGCCAACACGTGGCTTTATTTGGGGAGCAAAAGGCAAAAACTAACGTGAGGGCGAGGAATGAAGGAGATAAACAAAGCAGAAAATGCGATGAAGCTCGTGTTGTAGGAAGACAATAATTTTGGAGGGTGTTCACTTTCTGGTACCGGCAGTACTTTAGAAACCATGGTGATAAGCTTTGCCTGGGAAGCTCCGTGGCAGGGAATAGTGTTGTTGCAGAGGAAATTCACCTTGGCTTCCGTCCAGCTCCCGCTGAAATCCACGGGAGTCTCACGCTGGCTCCCTCCAAAGTTTGTCCAGGCCATCTGTCTGCGAGGGAAGGGGGGACTCTGGGATCCTGGGAGTGCCAGGCAGAGAATGGCACTTGGCTGTCACTGCAGTCCTGGGTCCCTCAAAGCAGGGCTGGGACATGAGTGTGCCCAAACACAGCTGAGTTGGTAGTGTGAGCTCAGGGACTCTTTTTTGGAGATTTAAGGTCAGCAGCCTCAGTTCGGTCCCCAGCATAGCTCCGGGGGCAGATTATATACAGCTGGTGGTGGTTTTGGTGTTCAGGGGAAGGGACTGAGATCTGATGGATACTTAGGCAGTTCATCTCATGGTTTTTGAAGCAGCTGGCTGGGCGTGCTTGATTCTTCAGAGCCTTGGTTCCTGACATAGCTATTTCCATTTTGCAGGGTAGATATAAACGCGTGTTGTTCCGACTTGGAGAATTCTGTGTCTTTGTACAGATACAGATGTCAGTACAAAATCCAGTGGAAAAGTCAGGTCCAGAGAACTTTGTGTTCTGGAGCAGTGTTTGGGTTCACTGAAATGGTGGGAAAGCTCCATTGGCCTCGATAGTATGTAGTCCCTTGCTTATGTTGAACTCATTTATGTCTTACATAGAGAGCTTGATAGGGTGGGTGGAAGAAAAAAAAAGATCAAATAGGTAGATCTTCGTAATGATTTGTGCGTGCTTAGAGTTTTGGTGTGGCTGTATTCAGGTGAGTGAACAAACCTGTAACAGTGTTTTGTTCAAGTGACTTTGCCTCTCACAACTGAGTGAGGAGTTCACAGCACTGCAGACAGATGCACATAACTGAATTTATAGGGTCTGCTACAGATAAGTTCACCAAATTACGAGAGGAGAAATCTGCCAGTACGACAACTAGTTTGAGTGCTCTGCTGCAAATTTCTCGGACATTTGCTCATGTAGACTATGCTGAAAAAAGAGTGAAAAGAAAGACAACTTAATGCTGAGAGTCATCATAGTCAAGTTGCTTTCAGCTGCTAACCTAATTAATTACCACTGTTAATTTGATTATCACTTGAGAAAAATCTTATAAATAAAATATTCTCCACAAAGTTGAGATGTCCCTCAAGCCCTTCTTTCTATTTGAAAAGAGAATGGTGACTGGGTCTCCTGATAACAAAGGCATAATTTGAAATGTTAAAAAGAATTATTTGATGTTCAGTTCCTTTAAACTGAAACTTTTTAAACTGATCCAGGATGTGATAAAGTGTCTCAAAGTGTTCAAACATATTCCCAGCATGACTGAACCAGGCAGAGGAGGACAGTGAGTTTGCTGAGAACCCAATAGCAAGGGCATCAGCCTGGTTTTGCATCTAGATTTTCTGCAGTGCTGTGTATTCATTTTATTCATTCATTTGGCTCTGGTATTGCAGTGCCTAAGATAAATAGCCTCACCCATGAACATACACTTAGGGACGCGTAAGCACTTTGAATCAGCTGTTGGTTTTCCTGTTGACTTTGTGATAGGGTGTGTGCAGAGTGGGAAGGTCCTCCCTCCTCAAGGTTGCTACATGGTCAAATCTCTGTCTGCTTTCACCTTGAGTGCTCTCCATTGCCTTTTGCGCTCTATGCACTGCAAATACAACGTGTGACTTGTTTATCCTGTGATTTGGTCATGGCTCTTTAGGATGTAAGTGTGCTCAGAGGAACGTATTTCAGCAATGTTTCCCTGGTAATTCAGGGACTGTACACTGTAAATAGCTGATGATCCTGTTCTTAAACCTCAGAATGCGACAACGGCACTGCCTTCAAACGAAGACAGGAAGTGTTTAAGCTTGAGCATTAAAGAAGCCCTTTTAATGGCAAGAGCAATTAGGCAGGGAATAGACAATTAGTATGTGGGAAGGTTGCTGCTGCGCCACAGCCACGCACCACCCAGCACAGGTTAGGGCTGGTGTGAGTAGGGCTGGTGTAATACACTCTCATGCAAAATGTACAAGATGAGATTGGATGATGCAGTTGATCTTTGATTGTATTTTTGGTGACACATCCTAGCTGCTCTCTGCCTGTTAGTAAGAGAAATCTGCCCGCTGCTGCCGGCTCGGATGCTCTGTGCTGAGCTCATGTGTGACACGAGGAGCTGGCTGCTTACTCCTCATTGACGTAGCAACTATTAGAGGCTGTTGGACCCTCTGCATCACTTGGAATTGCTTCGTAATGGTAATTTTGCCACTGGGGTCAGGATTAAAATGAAGATAATATTTTAAATAATTGATGCTCGAGGCGTTTTAGGATTTGTTTAAAAAAAATGGATGTTGCTGGCTGACATCAGCAAGCGGGACAGCCTGCCTAATGACTCATAGGGGAGCAGGAGGCTCTGCTGTGTAGGTGTTCTAGGATTTGTGGGCTTCATGTATGAAGGCTAGCAAGAGCTTTAGCTGCAAAACAACAGTGACTTTACCATGGAGCAAGAGTGTGCAGATTTGAGTCAGGGGAACAAGGGAAAAGAGGGTGATGGAAGTGTGAGCAGCAGTGAGTGCTGCTTACTGTGCAAACCTGTTCCCGTCAGTGGCACCGCATCCTCCTTTCCTGCCTCCTCCATGCACTGATCTGATTTTATTTATTTGACGTGGCTTATCAGAATGCAAGATTGTAAGAATTCCTGAAGGGACAAACTGTTTCCTTTCCATCTGGAAGTTTCACTGCAGCCTACAGGATTTAGAAACTCGAACCCTTCTGCGATTCAAAAAGAAAATTTCTGTGGAAGTTGCACTTTTCTACCTATTCATCAAGAGGCCTGGGAGAGCCCTCCAGAGCTGCCAGTGTTGTTCCCCATTAGCATTTTTATTATATTAATAATAAAAATAATCCTGCAACTGCATTCTTATCAGGCAACATTTAGTACCTCAGTGCAGCAAGGCAGCAAAGGCCTCTGTGGAATACATTTAAAAATATGTAGCCAGCTTGTAAAATATTTTTTCCTAAAGCTGCTGCTGCTTGCACTGAGGATCCTTCCTTGTGGAACTGTGAAATGGTGCTGTATGAGTGCTTACTGAATAAATACTTGTTGTTTGCTTAACGCTTTGCAGTAGATTCTCCTCAGATATGGAACCACTGTATTTCTTGGGGGGAAAAAATTACAAAATTTTAATCTTGCTTGGCTCTGAAGGGAAATCTTAATTTTATATGTGGAGGTGTGAGCATCTTATTTTTAGTATTCAACTACTTGTTGTTTCATCCCTGGGAGAAGGACAGCGTAGCCAGAGCTGGGGTGTACTCAAAGCTTTTCCTTTTGAAAGGTAGTACTTACTTCAAGGTGCACACTGTCTCCTCCCCTCGTGTTAATTGTGTTGCAGTGACTGACTCAAGTTCTCTGCTGTTGGTGAGTTGCTCTGTAATCTGTAACAGCAAGACTTTGTTGTTGCCTTTGTTTCATTCCCTGGTTTTATCAGGCTTTTGTATTGCAGCTTCCCGCTATGGATCGGTGGCACACATCTAAAATGTCTCTCTGCAGTTGTTTGTGGGAACACAGGATGTTTTGTGATATTGAAAATGTTCAAAAAGAGCATTTGAAAAAAGATGGAGAAGTTCTCTGAGATGAGAAGTGCAGGATGTCGCCAGCCAGCACTCAGGGTTGTGCTGGGGCACCGAGCTGCTTGGAGGATGCGTGGGAAATGTGGGGAGAGTCTGACACCCTTTTATCATTTATTTCAGAGATGATGGTGTCTAAAGACGAGGCAGGAGCTCTGTTCTGGTGGGTAGTTCAGGCAGTGGTGCAAAGATGGCAACAGCGTAGTTGTCCCTGAGTCACCCAACCCCTCCAAGTCCTACAAACTGCATAGATAAGTTTGTATGAATTACAGATTTAAAACTTGTTCCATGCCTCCAAGTGGCAGATTTGGCTTGCAGAGAGTTGATGACAATTTCCCTTGGAGGGTCCTGTGTTTTGGGATAGAGCAGTTTCTGGCATGCAGGATGATGTGATGCCAGTCCTGAAGGTGATGTCGTCAGTCCCTATTAGCTTAACTTTTTCCCAGAGCTGTCAGTTTGGATTATTCTAGTGTCCCTCCATAAGCACACTTCCACTATGTAGCATGTCCTGATGTGGAAGTGAGATTTCACAACCTGAAATCCACAAGGTGGTCAGTTTAATCTCATTCCAGCTTTATACAAAAGAGGAGGTCTAGCCACTTCACCTTCTCTCTTAAACCCTTATATAGTATATATGCACTTTCCTTTTTTCACTTTTTTTTTCTCTCTTAATATTACTTGTGCTGAGTCTGTATCTTGTGTGGTCTGTACATAGGATGTGCCTAAGCACTGCCCCTCCAAGTAAAGTCCCTACTTCTTACACCCTCACGTGGTCCAAACCCCTGATAAAAAAACCCAAAGCAGAAATACTCGTCTCTGACCTGCCAGGAGGTTTCTGCCCAGACAGGACAGAAAGTGGGCAGTGCTCATGGGAACAGTGTTGCCCTTGGGTGTACAAGGAGGAGTGCAAAAGTCTCTTTGCACTCAGTTCATGTTCATGTTAAATTCAGTGATTGTCATAATAATCCCCTCTCCTCCAGCTGCGATAGGGACAAATTTATTCTTTTATGAAATAATAAAGGTGATTTAGTTGCCTAGAACTTTACAGCACACAGGTGAATAAGAACTCTCTCTTTTCATGATTATTTTATGTTTGACAGCTGTTTGTCACTTACGTAGTCCATTACAGGAGAGAGCTAATTTTCTGTTGCCTGTAGTTTATAGAGGTGTTTCTCATAAACTTGCATTTAAAGTGTCTTCTAAAAATGCTCATTCATAAAAAAACAGTCTAATTTGGTTTATGGCCCTTTTCAAGAAGAACAGAAACTGGCTTGACTGAGAACAGGGATCTGTCACTTCACTACACCCACCCAAATTCAAGGGAATGGAGTTAAAAGCTTGAGTATGTAATCTCATTTACAATGAAACACAATAGCTGTGAAGCAAGGACTAGATCCCACGCTCTGGGTGAGGGAGTTGTTGTTTTAGGAGTTATTTGGGGTAGATAGGGAGGCTGTTCATCTTCTCCCAGGCAGATCCAGAAGTGTGTATGTGCCCATGCTTTCCTGGGGAGCTTTTCTTTCCCCTCTGTGCCTCTTTCACCTTCCTGTGTCCTTTGGAGCAGGGGAATGGATATTTGTGCACAATGTGAAATTCCACTTTGTCTTTTGAGAGCTCCAAAGGACAAATAATGTCTTTAAAGTTTCCATGTCATCCTCCAAGACTTTCCCCACACAGAAGGTTCTGAGCATGTGTTTTCTGAGACCTTCAAAATTGTATATTATGGGGGCTGCATCAGCTTTCAAGGGCATGGTTGTGTGCAGCCTGATGCTCCCAGCGTTCTCTCTCGCCCTGCTTTGCCTCCCCAGACTTTTCTGCAAAGGCTGTGCTTTTGCAGAGGGCTGTAGGGACAACTTCCTTCATCAGCTGGACCTAAGCCTGGGCTAAACACCTCTCCTGTGGTTGTGGTTACCTGCTTTTCCCTCTACAGGGAAGGTCTGTTCTAGATTTTTCAGAAACAAAGCAATAATCCTGCATACGTATTGTTCAGATCTTCGCAAGAACTTTTCTCCATTGAGTTAGAAATTAGCATTTCAAATTCTGTGGGGGAGAAGTTGCCAAAGTTTTTTATATTTTAAGCTTAGAGTTTGGAATGAAATCAAAATATCTAATCCACTTTGCATTCCCTGCTTGGTCTTTCCTCCCTGCCTTATGAATTGGCATCCTTGTCCTTTGGAGGGAGAGCAATATTGTGCAACTCTATATGGCTTCTCTTGTGAAATACCAAAGTGATATTGCAGTGATTTCCAACACCCTTCCCGATAACTGTTAAATTAGCACAAGGGACATGAGGTTGTACTGGAAAGAGTTTATGCTCATCAGCTGCTTTACAGGATGACTTCTGAATTATTGGCCAGAAGAGAAAATAGACACACAACTGCTGGGAATGATTTGGGATGGTTCAGTGCTGTTTGTTATTCCATAAAAGAACAGCTGATTTCTGTGAGTTAAACAGGTGGTCCAGACTTTGCACCTTGGAGTTCAGTTACTTTCCCCCTCTTTGTCTTGTTTTACCATCTCCTTTTTGGCCCTTCTCCTTCCTCTGTAGTGACGCTGGAGCTGCTGCTGCTGCCTGGGGGGACAGCCTGGCCGGAGCCCAGGGTGGCAGCAGCTCCAGACCTGGGTCAGTGTTGGCTGGGAGGCACATGGAAAAACACAGGGCTAGTCTGCGTTGTCTAGGGAGAAATGGGCAACTGAAATGCTCTTTTGCTGCCTTTCAGGGGTAGCAAAGCTTCCTAAAAACCCCTGTATTTAGAGAGACCTTCAAAAGAGGCCTTACAAATCAAATCGATTTAATTCTTTGGGTGCTAAAGTGTGAATGTGTGAAAAGCATAGTAAGAATTTCTCGCCAGTTGGCACCTTGTCCTCAGTGGCTAAGCAAGTACTTGATCCATTCTGCATACCAACACCAGGCATTAATTTTAGATCACAGGGACTATGAAGAGTGCAGTTTCCAGTTCTTGACTTGCTGTATTTTACTTATGGCAAATAGGAGAAACTGATACGTGAACTTTTTTCTCCCTCAGCAAGGGAGGTGGCTGTTTCCACTAGCAAGGACTTTCCTATCATGAAAGTGCATGCAAAACAAATTACTGCAGAATACAAAACATTATTTTCAATCCTATTTTAAAACAAATGAATGTTCAGAATTTTGTTCTGAAAGTGAAGCAAAAACTCGTTTAACTTGTGTAATATGGGTTTACTATTCTAGCATAAACATCTGTGGAGAATTGGAGCTGATTTTCCTTGCATTTGTTTGGTATAAATAAGCAGTAACTTAGAGCAGAAGAGGATCGGGTGTCCTGCATGTATTCTGCCATGGTTTGGAGTGTGAACTCCCTGCTGCATAAATCTCATAAAAAGTTCAAAGCCCCACAGCAGAAGTATTAGTAGAGGATGCAGCCACAAGTGTGTTGTGTCGTCTGGGCTGTGTATCAGCCTGATGTGCTCTGCGTGCAGCTGGGGAACGCGCCGAGCCTCCCGCGCGGCGCTGAGGCAGCGCTGCAGAACTTGGAATGGTGGCGGGGGTGGCAGTGAGCAGGGTGAGCCTCCCATCACTGTTCGGCTGGTTTGATTTGTTCCACAGCATTGCTGGGGTGTAGTTCTGTCCCCTCCCAGCTGATTCCTCTTTTGGGAGCAGACATGGGGATAGCAAAATGCATTTAGTGCATGTATAGTCATAGAATGGGTTGGGTTGGAAGGCACTTTAAAGATCATCTAGTTCTAACCTCTCTGTCATGGGCAGGGACACCTTCCACTAAACAAGGTTGCTCAAAGCTTCATCCAGCCTGGCCTTGAACACTTTCAGGGATGGAGCATTCACAACCTCTCTGGGCAACCTGTTCCAGTGCCTCACCAACCTCACAGGGAAGAATTTCTTCCTATTATCTAATCTAAGCTTGCCCTCTTTCAATTTAAAGCCATTCCCACTTGTTCTTTCACTACATGTCCTTGTAAAAAAGTCCCTCTCCCAGTCTCCTATAGCCCCTTTAGGTACTGGAAGGCTGAAGATCCAACTCTCCCCACCTGTCTCCAGATGAGAGGTTCTCTATCCCTCTAATCATTTGTGTGTCCTCCTCCGGACTCACTCCAACAGCTTCACGACCTTCTTACACTGGGGCCCCAGACCTGGATGTGGTACTCCAGGTGGGTCTCACGAGAGCAGGTCAGAGGGGGAGAATCACCTCCCTTGACCTGTTCTTGGGATGCAGCCCAGAATATGGTTGGCTTTTTGGGCTGCAGGAGCACATTGCTGAGTCAGTCCTACTCCCGAGATCCTGTGTTCAGGATTTGGACAGTCCTCTGCTGGATTTGCAGGGGGCAGGGCTGGGTATGTGGCTACCTTTAGAAGTAGGACAATAACTTCAAGCATTGTTTCCACCAGAGAGAAGGAATGAGAAATACCAGGAAAAGGAAGTGTATGTCTCAGTGCCGCCAGCTCCTAGGGCAGCCGGCAGAGAGTGGCACTGAGCAGGGGCCATGCAGAATAGCTGAAATGGGGCACACGGTGCCCTGTGCTCACAAAGCCCTGAGCTCCAGCTGAGGGCCCAGCACACAGCCAGCTCCATCGATAGCCGCGATACCCGCGGGCCCTGGAGCCCGCACGGAACGGGAATCCTGAGAGAGAGCCCAGCCCCAGCGTGCCGGCCCGGCCCAGCCCATTGTTTTTACCTCCGTTCACGGAAAAATTGTTATAGATCATCTCATCATTTTAAACATTTGGTAAGTGTTAATATACTTTCAGCTCAGTGGAAATAATCACCATATGGCTGTAAGATTTGCCATCTGTCCAGAGACGCTGGAATACAATTAGTCCGTGTAGTCCATTTATCAATCTATAAGTGACAATATTCACAGTCCTGGCAACTTGGGCTGCTGACAGCGTCAGCACTTGCAAAGGCCTACCTGTCTGCCCTTATTACATCAATGTATAAATGAGATGGAAAAAATCCCATCATTCAGCTGTGTCCTTCACCCTTGACAGAAAGGGAAAAAGTCTATATTAGTGTAAATGAGACTGAGGAAATGGTATGCCTTAATTTTTGTAGCACTAATTGGTTTTTTTAATGTCTAGTAGACCTTAATTTCATAAGGCAAAGCCAGATTTACGTGCAGTATTTCAGTCAAGAAATACCAGCAGGACAGAGTATATCACAGGCAAAAAAAATACTATGTCCTCTCCTGTTGTATTAATTTCCAAGGCCCAAAAAGCTAAATACTACAAACATGAGAAAAGTCATCATTAGCATCATACAGGTAAGAATTTATTTCCCAGTTTTCTTGTTTGACTTCAGAAAAGCGAGAAGAGAGTTTTTCAGCAGAGTGAATATATTCTTTTAAAAGGTCAAGGCCTTTTGGTTTTAAAGCTGTTAATGATCTGACATTACAAGGGTTCTGACTTTTGACTGCTCCTGCCAATCTCTCCCCTGGCCTGTGTCCTAGCCTGGCCCCTCAGGACTGTCACCTCCTTAAAACTGGCGTTAGATTTGGAACAGCTAATGCATATCCAGAAAATAATTTGAATGTTTTATTTGGTTTTGCATAGTACCCAAACTCATCGTGCATAATAAGTTTATAAAAGGCATGTGTGCTGTGTTTTGTTTATTCCACAAATTTTCAGCCAGCCCACACTAATTTTTGAGACTCTGCTGACAGGAAAATGTAATTTTTTTGGCATATTTGCTTTATAGCTGTAGCTATGGAACCTGCATAGCTTCAAAAATGCTGATACTTGAAATTAAATCCCTCCATACCCCACACTTTGTATAACCTGTACAGAACCTACAGTGTTGGAGGCATTGGCATGCAGAAATCAGAACTGCCAAGGGAATGGGTCTATAGGGCTCAGAAATAGGTGACTGTTGAGGTTCAGGGAGTTCTGGGATAAGTTTCTCACAGCATTACCTGCAAATATGTACCCTTTGCAGTATTAGCAGGTTGCAGGGATTTAGTTTTGTGGGGTTTGTGGCAAGGGAAGTGGTGGTTTTGTTGTTCTGTAGATACTGTGTTGCTCGTGAATAACCTGTTGGTTAAGTTTTTCAGGTTAGTAGTTCTTCTCTCTGAAACTCAAGAGATTGCCACAGGAGCCTCACTTTAGTGCTGGGGCTGCTGACAGCTTTTTATACCAACAAATAATGTACATATCTGAAATCTGTACTGTAAATCTGACGGCTACAGATGGTGTTATATTTTTAAAGATCAAAGTGAATAATGTTAGCTTCTAAATGTTTGCAATTTCCTTTGTATTTTTAACTTGAAGCAGAAGAAATGTGTCATTCCGTTATCTTACTGGCTACTAGGAAGTACATGGGTGCCAGGAGCTGTGTCCCCCAGTTCCTGAGGGAGCTGCTGCCTGCGTGCAAGCAGCAGCCAAGGCACCCTGCCCGTTGATTCTGTTAGTCTATTAAAATCACCAGAAAATGGGAATCTGCTTCTTTTCAGGTTGTCTAATATAAACTGCACTGAGTGGGGACTGAGGCTGGCTTTAGCCATGCCTCTGTGCCCAGCACTTCACCCTTGCCCAGCTGCAAGCTGTGGGGTCCCTGGCTGTGAGCACAGGGGCTGTGCTTGCACTGGAGCCTCTCTTTCCCACTTTTAATGCACTGTCTTTGGTGCTCTTGACATTTGGTGATCTTTGTCTTCTAGATGATTTGCTCTAGAAGGAGGCTGGTAGGGTCAAATCAATTCAAACATGTCTGTGCTGTTGCCAGCCTGGTGCTGTTCTCAGCACAGGCAGGTCAATACATGCACTGAAAACCCAGTGCGGGCATTGCTTTGCATCTTTCTAATCTCTTACGGAGCAAATTGCTTATCCTTTAATTGCTTTTAATTTTTACATCCTCAAGTTTCATTAAAGACATGCAGCCTTGTCTGAAACCATCTGTTGGTACCCTTTTCCTTGCAGTCTCGTGGAGTGCTCAGAGCTGAGGGTGTTGTTATCCCAGGTGCTCTGGCAGCAGCCCGGGTGGCAGCGTGTCCCAGCACAGGGCACAGCCGTGTCCTGCCCCTGCTGCTGGCACGTGGTGGTGGCCACTGGGGCGAGCAAAGCCCTATCGTTTGCTTCTGACGTTACAGCTGGTAGAATTCCTTATTTGATCCTTCAGGCACCAGATCAAAAAGAGTTATACAACTTGTTCTTTAAAGTGAACTGATTGGCTTTTTTTTTTTTTCCCCCTCCCCTAGTGTAAGTGGAAGAAAAGCCTCAGGGGAGAGCATTTGAATAGGGCATGGGAAAGCATATCGATAATTACATGCATGGATTAGTGCACAAAAGCACTCCCCTCCGAGGATCTGCTTAGTGCTGTGGTGTTTGAAATAATGGAGTGTTTAATCGTATTATTTTGCAATAGTGAGGCTTTGATTACGCCACTGATTGAAATCAACTTTTCAGATTGCTTTGTGCGAAGATATCCTCATCAGCCATGCAAATTCCTATAGCATGGGAGGAGAAAAAGTCATAAAGATGCTGCCCTGGTGGTGTCAGTGGGTTTTACATGCACGCACATGGTCTTTCACCCCAGTCTTCTGTTTGTAGGTACTATGTGTTTTGATCATATATCCTCTGACATTTAGTCTCTTCATTTTGTAAACAGACACCAAGTAGGCCAGAGAACCTCAAAGTACCCCAAGCCTTCTGCCCTGCAGAAGTACAAAGGATTAAAAGTGGTGATAAAGATTCCACTACCACATTAAAGGAATTTTCTACTTGTTTATAAATGGAAAACAAATGCTTTCCCGAGGCCAGCTGCATGGGGTAGACTTTGGTCCGTGCAGGCATGTCCATGATCCAGAGCTGGGCATCTGGGACATCCCCTTGTGCCCTTGGTCTGTGCCAGGATGGGGACTGCAGGGAAGGCACCGGGAGGGAATGTGCTCCTGCTCCCGCAGACCTGCTCTCTCCACTCCAGGGTTTACACTTTCAGTTTACAATGGCATCTCTCCCTGAAATATTACAATGCAAACATTGTGCCACAGAGGAGGCCATGCTCAAAACATTAACTCCACTGGAGCTGGAGTGAACAAAGAGGATGTAATTTTTAAGCAGTCCAGAGCAACAGGATGACTTTGGGGGGCTGTTCACGTGCTGATCCAGCTTTGTTTGTCACGAGGGTAGGAGAAGTGCTGGGTGTAAACAGAGTATAAGTATTTTTTCCAATTTGCAGAGCTTGAATTCACACCTTTGCAAATGGGAGGCCGTGATAACATTACTGAGGTGCAGATTTATGGATCCCCTTTCAGTGTCTTCTCAGAAAAAATCTCTGAAATGATCAGTTACACAACCAGCTTTACACACGTGTGCCTCAACTTGTTTTTTTCCAATAAGTAACCTTACCTGTGGCAGATTAGTTCAGAGTCCTCTCAGTTCCTGTCGCTTGTGTGTAAGTGTTTATTCACAGTGTCTTGAAAGGTTAATAGACCCCTGGAGATGGCCCCAAAATAAAGTATGAGCTTTCTCAGTGCCCAAGTTAAGCCTTTTAATTTGGATACTGGCTTTATAAAGGCGCAGTGGTGTTGTGAGACCTCACAGATGTTACAATGATTTTCATACTGAGAGCTTTTGTCCTCAAGATTTATTCTTTTGGATTTACGCAGCTGCAAATCAAAACTGAGTTTAATTGATGTCTGTGCTTTTAACAGAGAATTCTTTGGCTAGCTAGTTTTATTCTAATTTTTTTCTGTCTAAGTAACTGGAACTATTATGTTTCCTACAAATGCAAGAAGCACTTTTGCTAATTATATTCTGTTGAAATAATAATGCCTGTAAATGAAGGCAGCTAAAAAGATGGGGTTTTTGCATGAGTTTAATCTATTTCTGCAGGTGAGTTGATATCAAATCTAATATCAAGTGGGCACCAGAGAATCATGACTGGATATTTGAACAAGTTGCATGACCTTGCTCTTGATTAACACTGCTGCCAGATTCAGCACTTCAACCTCATCGTGAGGGGATTGGTCTGCCTGTAAAATAGGAATTTCAAGACTGAAAAGAAGGACTTTGAGCAAATTTTATTTTTAAAATAGCTGTTTGTTTCTTGTTCTCTCTCTTTTAGGGGTGGTGTAATTTTTGTCCTAGCAGCCTGGGTTTTCCAGAAGTCATTCCACTCTTTTGGAAGGGAATGCCGCCTGGGAGCACAGGGCTTGACTGGCGAGTACTGACAATGGCCCTTTCAGGGGTGCCTACATACTTTTTTTTTCACAACGAGAATAAAGAGCAGCAAAACCTGGGTGCAGTTGCTGCCTGCTAGCCCAGCCCATCGCTCTGGGCCAGTTCTCCCATCCCCGTTTACAACTGATAGTAAATCCTCCCTCTCTCTCAGCCCTGTCTTGCTTGGGGTTATGTCTCCATCCTTACAAGTAATTTTTGCTGTGGAAATAACTGTGAGGAGGAAGGACTGTCTGCACTGCAAGGCCAATGGGAGCTGCAGGTGGGTGGTTTGCAGGCACCCCATCCCACCTTCCTCCACAATGTGGAGAAGCAGCTGTCAAATCCACTGAGAGCTTCTCTCTGCTCTGTACAGACTATTAATTCTTTTTTGTTGGGTGGTGAATATTCAGCTGTTGATTCAGCCTTTTGAATTCACATAGTCAAAAACTTCCCTGGGTAGATGTGGTATAAAACTGCCCTGCAATGATAGTGATAGTAAGCTGCAGAGGGGAAATGAGGTGATGAGTTTTATTTCCAGGCTTGCTAGTGGCTCTGTTATCCTGGGATGCCATCTCGCTCTCCATGGCTGTTTCCTCAGGTGTAAAATGGAGCCATTACCCACCTGCTCTCCTCATGCTGAGTTTTGCACCCTTGCAAGTTGAAACAGGCTCTCATTTGCTCCTGCTGGTTGTGTACCCTGGCAGCCGGCACCAGAACCTGCCTGTGGCAGCTGATGAGATCTGAGTGACCTGGATTAATTAGCATATGGCAATTTGGGAAGGGAACAAGCTGCCTGCTCTCGTAATGCCAGTTGGCTGCTACCACATCCAAAAAATGCACAGATTTAGCGTCTGCCTCTCCCCAGCTCTGTATATTGCCTGTTCTGAGTGGGCCCAGGCTGCTGTCCTGGTCCCTGACCCCAGCCATGAGCTGGGCAGTGGTGGGTGTTGGGGTGACAGTGTCTCAGGCACTGGGCTGAGGCAGCTGAATTTGCTGTGTTTGTGGCACAGGGGGATGCACTTGCCCTGACTGGAGTGTGTGCAGTGAGGTGAGAAGGGTCCTCTGACTTCGTCCTCGGTCATCATTAAGAAGCTAATTTGTGTGGTTCTCTTTTTTTCTGGAAAGATTTGATCCAAGATGGCACAAGTGTTGAATGCGTAGAGGTAACAGGTTGGAGGGTAATGAACTCTAATTTTTGCTTGGAGCAAAGATTAATATTGTGTATAAACTGCAGCCGCTGTGCTAATTGCTGTGTGTGACACCAGGAACTGCAACTTCTTCCCACAGCAGTTATGTCTTCATCAGAGGCCTGGTGTTTCGGGGAGAGGAGTTGGTTGTTTTTTAAAGTTTGAGATGTGCACATACACACAAGTGAGTAGAGTTACAAGTAGATAAAACTATTTTCGCAGGTAATTTTTAGGCATCGTAACTTGCCTGGACTTTCATCGAGATGAATATTTCAAATAGGAGAACAATCTCCGTCCATGGGCTCAGGGGCCATCGTGCAGCAGTGGAATCTGGAAAGGTGGGTCAGCAGCAGCCTGGCGGGGCAGCTGCACACCCCGAGCCTGGGGACCCCGGTGCTGGCTCTGCTGTGACTGAAAGGGAGCATTTGGTGACTTCTGGCATCTTGGAGGGTGATTGGAGAGCTTGCTGCTTTCAGGGGGGAGGATACAGGTATTAGGTGCTGTTTGGGACCAAAGGCAGGAGTTTGCCTCACTAACGTCCTGTAGCCTTTGGAGCTGTGTGTGCACTTTTGAGAAGCTGCAGGCAGCGGCAGAGCTGGGTGGCTTTGGGAGCTGGTGTTGTCACTGTCCCACTTCTGCACACGATCGAGGGCAGCTGTTGGGTGGCCTGGTGGGAGAGCCGTGCCTGGGCAGGGGTAGTGTGGGAACAGCACCCTTCTTTTAGCAACAGTGCTTAGTTTTGAATGATCATAAATAAATGCAAGTGGCACTCCAAACTACAATATATGTATGTAGAGGATTAATTCTTTTCATTGCACCATCAGGCAGCAGTAGCAAAGTTCAGTCCGAATAACTATTGTCGTCAATTTTATCACGTTGTGTTTAGCAAATACAATTTTTTCTGTCGTGACCAGTGATGGGGGATATGTCACAAAGTAGGATTTTGCATTTGCATCTACTCTTCTTTCTTGAGATATCCTCATTATCTAATACTTGGTACAGCAAATCACTGCAGATCTGCTGGCACTGTCAGGTAGTATAAACTCAGCGTGTGCATGATGCGGGTCTGTAGCAGGAAGCACCACGTTCCAAAATCTCTGCGCTGATGTCTGCAGGCATGTGCATCCTCCACCAAATGCCAGATATGTGAGGACACGTGCTTTTAAAAAATATTTTAATTTCAATTGATAAATTAGACAGTTAATGCAAAGTTGTCTACAGTTAGTGTGAGGAGAGCACAGATAATCCTGTGCTGTAAAGTAGGAATCCTTATCCCAGAAATTTTAAGTGATCTGCTAGTTAAAGTTTTTTAAAATGTTTAATTAGTGGTTTTGCCTCTGGTGGAGTACCAGACCTCCTGTCACAAATATACTTGATGTTCCAGATCCTACAGAAATTATTTTGTCCCAGTTACTTCATGGTCAGCGCATCCACCTGATGTGCACTGGGCACTTCGTGCATTTAAACGTGTTTGGGTGCTCATGTCACAGGCACCCACGTAAGTCACCGTGCTGTATTTACTAGCAAAAAGGATTGCTCCAGTATGGAAGTGTTCACTCATCAGTGCCTTGTCTGGAGCTGGAGCTGGCTGCACATGGCCCCGCACACGGATCCAGGATCTGTGGCTCTCCCCGGTGCCACCCAGCCGGAGCTCGCTGTGTCACAGCTCCGTCGGCCACCAGCATCCCACAGCCCGCAGGATGCTGGCTGCCAGTCAGCAAGGCCTCTTTACAGCTGAAGTGATTTAAATCACTGGTTGTGCTCATGATTCAAGTGATAAACAAGGAAATTTGAATTAAATAATTTGAACTTTTCCTAAGTGAGAGCTCATTCCCGTTGATTAGGAAGAGTAATACAAAACACATGGCTTGCAGCTAGTCGCACACTTGTAAAATTTGGCATGGTTGTATATTAACCAGCAAGTGATACTGTATCTCACACAGCTGTGGAGCACTTAGTTAGCTTGAGAATCTTGCTGTTTAAATTCTCCAGAAAAGGTTAATGATGTTAAGGGAGAGTGGTTGGTTTTTTACTTGAGATTTGGCTCATATGAAGCAAGGACAGAAATTAAAGGTTGACTAAAATGTGTAAAACTGTGACTTGAAAATTGCAATTATATTTATAAAACGTGCTTGCCATACTTGATAATAAAAAAGCATTTTCTGTCTTAAATTATATTACCGAATAAAGACTTACTAGGTGTGATTTTCTACTTTTCATGTTCTACTTTTCAACCAGCTTTACTCCGAGCAGTGGATGTTACTGTCAAATTGATTTTTAAACAGTTGGGGTTTTTTAAAAGAGTATTTAATCAATCATTAACGACTTCGGTTAAAATTCATGAGATTTTAAATATTCATAAATTCTCTTTGCCTTCGTGTGCGGGTCCAAGCCTGGCTGGCAGTGCTGCTGCTCCTGCCTCCGCGGGCAAACTGGCAGCCTCGCGGAACGACCGGCTCACAGGGCTCAAACCGTGCAGCATGTGCTGCCGGAGTTTCAAGTTAGCATTGCTGTTATTTTATCATAAGAGCTGATAAATCTCTGATAAAATGAAAAGGAAGGGAACCCTGGGAAACGAAGTCATTCCTCTACCAGTAAAGTGCTTTCTTGAATGTCAGAAGTTACAAGTGAGTAACACAGAGTAATCATTCTCAATTTGGAGCTGTGTAGGGCCACGGTAAAGTGTTTTAAAAGTACCTAAGCTAGTGTTTCACTTGAAAATTGAGTGCCACAGTTTCATAGTTGCTTGTGTGTGCTTCAGAGGTCGGAGGAGCTGGGGATGCAGTGCATGTTTCCCCCGTGTTAAAGCTGTGCCACTGGAGTTTGTCAGTGCAGTTGGCTTTGCCGTCCTGCTGTGGCGTGTGGGAAAGTGGCTGCACCAGCTCCCAGTGCCAGTGCTGAATCCTGGGCTCGGCTGATGGGTTTGGGCTCCTTGGGGCAAGAGCTGAGCACAGAACCACAGCAGGGTAGACACGGCCACAGAAATGCATCTTCTTTTCTCAATTACTATACAGCAACACCAGGAAATGCAGGGGGTTGTGTTCTGGGGATGCTTCCTCTTCTTCAGGGAGTCAAAAATCAGTCTGGGGGCTTTGCTGACCTGTACAGCCACCTATGGCAGGAAGGTCAGAGGCACATGGAGCATCCAGCTGGCCCTTCCAAATCTGAGTCCCAACAGATCAGCTACCTCAAGTGATTTAAAATGTTTAAGTTTGCACATCGCATTTTCTTATTTTTAATAATTTATCAACTAGCACACCATCAGTGTGAGACAGAAAGACAAAATGCAGGTGGGCGTTTTTGTTGTTGAGAATCATAGGATTAGAAACAGAGGTTTTGCCTTTACTTCTTAATGAAAGAAAGAATGGATAGATGGATATTTCCAGCCCTGAGCTTCACTATCCATTGATTTACCCACTTGGATGTATGTATACAGCTCGCGTTTCAACAGTTGCAGCTTCAAGATTCCTGAACAAATGGAGGTAGATAGTTGTGGGGTCTTTTCCTTCATTCTACTTTTATTATCTCCAGATTTACTTTATATGGTTATTGCCCCTGCTGCAGAGTGGCCAGGCATAGTTCAAACAGTGTTTTCTGGTGTAGTTAAGATAATGTAACAGAGTTACAGTTGTTTGTGGAATAGGTTTGCATGGAGGAAACTTCCTAAAATTTAGACTGCAATATTTATGTCAAATTACCCTATTTTTAGTAGAGTCAACTGAAAATATAGAACTATGTAAAAGGTGAAGTAAATTTCAAAATTATTTTTCTCTCAGAGAGTGTACATTTTTTAAAAGAGTAAACAGCTTGGGGGAAACTTTCACCTCCCTGAATTTGTTATTGCAGACAAACTCCTTGACCTTTGTAGGTGTTACAGTGCTAATCCTGTGTGATGGATAATGGAAGTATTTTAAAATGTTAAGGAAACCTGCCCTTTTGTTCCACCCAGCTGAGGATGGCATTGATATTGGCCTGTGAAATGAGAACTGGATTCAGCAAGTTACTGATAAGGGAGAACTGAAGAAAATGCTACTCTTTGACAGCTGTAATATGACAGTCCCCTCGTCATTTCAATTTATTTTGAATAAGTATTTTACATGGTTCAGCACGGCTGTCTGTCCAGAAACCTGCATGGCAGCCCCTGGAAAAATGTAGAACTTTGTGTAAGTCTTGCAAGGAGAAAACTACTGTTTCATTTTCTCCCTCCTGAGGCCTTGATGGGCTTTGCAAGTTCACTCCATCTTTCCTGAGCTACTTGTACTCTTAAATCACTTCATCTGTTTGATATTTGCAAATTTACTCCCCTCGATTTTAATTTAAATTTCTGGGTGGTAACTCTATTGCAGTACCATTGGTTTTGAATCCTGTTGTAATTCTGTCAATTACCTATTCACGATGTAATATTTTGTATGGGACAAGAATATACTGAGTGGTACACTTTATATAAAGCATACTGTAGCTTTTAAGAACCAAAAGCATAAAAATGCATATAACAACTCAGTAGAGCTTGATTTGCAGTTCACTTCTACTGATAAACTTGGATTAAAGGTATAGCTGGTGGTGAATTTAGTTTTATGGCATATAAGAAAGGCTTAATTCTGATCTTTAACCTAGATGACTTTGTATGTATCACATTTGATTCTTTTGGTACTGTGTCTTCTCTGCTTTTCTGTGTGATTTGCATGGTCAGACACTGAAGGTGAAACAAAACCCCTCCCCTGTGTGCACAGTCTTCTTGAGGAGAAAAAGCATCCGAGGAAGGCTGGTGTTTGGGAATGGGATGTCAGGGGTGCTACATCAGCCACAGAGAGCTGGACGGAAAGGCAGTATCTGTATCAACACTGGGGTTTGGTTCTGTTTCTTTTCCCCTTCACTTCCCAGGATGATTGACTGGTTTGCATCTAATGAAATTTTCATGCACATCCACAGAACAGTGGGGTTCTGAGGAGAGAGATTAATACCTCAGTAATTATACCATGCCTGTATGTCACTGGAGTCCTTGGTGCACCCACAGAGGAGCCCTGGCTGTAGGCAGCAGTTCACAGGAATGTCGGCAGGAGGAGATGCAGCTGTGGGGGGCTTGTTACTTTTGGCAAAATATGTGGATGGGGAAAGAAAGAATGCGTGTGAATGTCCTTTCCTGGAAATAAGTATTTTGAGAAAGAGATGGGTACTGAGTTAGTATAACATGGGGAGAAAAAAGCCAGTTGTTTCTTGGGCTGTGGCAGTAACTTCAGGGTGCTGGACGTCACTTAGTGATGCCGAGGAAAGGTGCTCAAGGCTGGAGCGTGGCTCGGCAGTGTCACTGCTCTGCCTTTTCGTTTGGGGGATTGCCAGGTGCTCTTTGCCTTGCGCTTTCAACGTGCCTGGTCACGGCTGGGCTGCCGGGACATTTCACCTTCCGCAGACTCATGCATCCATTTCTCCTGTCCCTCCCTATTCCAGAGAACAGCCCATCTTCACCACCAGAGCCCATGTCTTCCAAATTGACCCCAGCACGAAGAAGAACTGGGTTCCCGCAAGCAAGCAGGCTGTAACTGTTTCCTACTTCTATGACAGCACGAGAAACAGCTATCGGATTATCAGTGTGGATGGAGCCAAGGTAGGAGGCTGGAGGTACCCGGCGTGTTTCTGTGCGGAGAGGTGCGGGACTGTCAGCCCTGGCTGAGCACACACGCACACACAGGGGCTGCAGTAAATATATTATAAATACTCCATTTTTTATGTAATCCATTATGGAGTCTTGTAGTGATAACTGGAAAAACACAGGGCACCCTAAAAGTGATTTTGCCCAGCTTAGTTGGTTTTATCCCTGATGAATTTGACTTCGTGATCAGTGAGCCAAGAACTTTAGGTGTCCAAATTGAGTCAGTAGCACAGTATCTAAAACAGCCATCTATATTAAGGTAGATAAGACTGAGGCCTTTTTGGTGATAAAAGCGTTCTTTCTAAAAGGAACGAGGAGACAGATACAGGCAGACTATAACTTTTAATGTAAATGCCAGCTGCGTATTCGCTTTTGCGTGGCTGAGCTATTTACAGTTTAGTACTTAATTTTCTTCAGCTTTTGCACTGGAGTTCATCAGCCTTAGGTGACGAGTTAGGCGTGAAGGCTCTTCCCCCAACCTTTTTTCTTAATTTGTTTTGCATTACCAGAGAGTGTGCTGAAGTATTTGCTGTAAGAATCCAAATCAGTTGGTCTGAACAGGTTGCTCAGACAACTGTTTTTATTACAAACTACATTTATGCCTCTGATTAGTCCCTCCAAAGTCACTTGATGGGTGACCACTATCCCCTAGCAGACCCCCAGAAAACATCTTGCTCATGTACAAAAATCATCGGTCATTTCTGTCAGAGCACAAACCACAGGGTAACAAGACGAGTTTACAGCCTGTTTATCTGTGTTCCTGTTTGGATAAGGATGTTAAAATATCACTGTTTTGGGAGATAGAGATCACAGAAATCATCCCTTAATAAAGCTTTTCTATTTGTCATGCCTATTTCACATACTTGTTTTTCCAAACATCTCCTGTGCTATATTTGGTTATATATTGGCTTATAAATCAGCCATACTGCCTGCTTTAATTGATGGTAATGTTTCATTGACACCAGCACAGCATTAATATCTCCCCATCACAATGCTGTTTGTGCTAGTGAGTTCGTTCCCAGGAGTGCTGCAGTTTGCAGCTGGCACAGGCAGCCCCTGTGACGTGCTGGGGGGAAGCTGAGCCCCCCAGATTTGCTTACACCCCGTGGATGCTTGTGCTGAGCTGCTGCTCGTGGGCTGTTGGCTTTACAAACCCAGGCGAGTGCCACTTCCAAGCCAAAGCTGCTGCACTCACAGCAGTGGGTGGCTTGATTTGTGGGTGTGCATGCATGCATTAAGACCAATTAATGAAAACAAAGTAATTACTGTATGTGGCAGGGGAAGCTGCAGGGGCAGCGTATGGCCACAGCCAGAGGTCCTGCCCAGAACTGCAAAGTGTGTGCAGAGAATAAGCTGGGCACCCAAGCTTTGCTTTGTCACCTGCTCAAAAGACACTCAGAAGGGAAAATTCCCCCCCATCCCCTGTTTTAACGTGTCCCAGAAGAAGGTGAGCTTGCCATGATTAGAATCCTCCCCTGGGGCTCCCCAAGCACAAATCAATCGCTGGCCACATAAATTATTCCTCTTGTATTGAGTCTTTGCTGATTAAGGAACAGGTCAAGAATAGATGCTACCTTCATGCTCACCTCTGGAGAGTCCTGTGACCCTGCCTGTCCATTTTAAGAGTGCTAATTGGGAAAAAAAAACAGCGTTTATGCCAAAATAAGTTAAAAGTTGCATTTTTCCTTTCAAACAACTATTGTTTAGTGTTTTGACCTACTTTTCCAGGCAAAAATGAAACTGGGTAGAACTGTAAGGAAGAATATAGACAGCTTCAGATGATGGTGTCCTGCTTTGTGCACATCTCATTAGAATAGTCTTCTGTGTGTTGGCAAATACCAGATGGATTAATGTGACAGCATCACTGTGGGCATAAGTTATGTCTGTTTTAAGGACAAAAATGCTGAAGCTCAAGTAAATGAAGGGACTTGGCCCTAGAAGGAAGGCAGAGATGAAGGATGTGCATCTCTTACAAGTATCCATCCTTGTCTGCTCTGCAAAGGGGCTGTTCTAACAGTTTATTTTAGACAAACATATATGATTCACTTTGGCTTGCAGAGAAATTTCATTTAAATCCAACTTGTATGCAGATGTTGGATCAATTTGGGTTTTTTTTTTTTAACCTTATGTTGACATTACATACTAACGATAAAAATATTTCTAAGCGATCAAGAATATGGGGTACTTCACTTATAAACTGGTCATCACCTGGTTGCATAAGCTGGATTTTACTTGTAGCATTCAACGTGTCACCCTGGGCAGTGTTGAATTGCCAGTGTGTGGAGGAGCTTGGAGCTGCTGGCCCCCTGAGCGCCGCTGTGGCAGAGCACGGGGCAGGCTGTGCAGTGTCACCCTGAGGAGTCCCTTCCTCCTGATGCAGCCCTGACCTGATGGGCTGTGATCCTCGCAGGAGTGGCCTCCTCAGGCAGCTGCTGCTGTCCTCAAAGGTCCGGACCCTCCGCAGTGCCCTGTCCTTCAGTCCCATCCTCTCCTCTCCCAGCAGGTGTAGCCTGTCCCCATCTCCTCCTTGTCCCTTGTCCTCACACACCCGGGGCGCAGGGCAGAGGGGAGCAGCAGGATTTAGCAATGGGCTTAAGGTGGGGATCAGGGGAACTGCTGAGCCCGTGTGTTTAAAGGTGTAAATACTGGTAACTCAGTTTGTGAGCCTGGCTGTCAGAGGAGCTGCTTGGCTCTGCTGCCCGGTTAGTGCAACGCTGCCTTTGCCTTACCCCTTGGGGAAGGATAGGAGAGTCTGGATGCTGCACATGGAGGTGGTGAGGAAAATGGAATAGAAAGAGAGTAGGGTAAAGATAGGAAGCAGAATGAAGTCTAGGGAGCTTAACTCTTCCCTTGCAGAAGAGTATGCAGGAGTCTTATGCTGAAAACTAGGAGTCTCATATGCGGGCCAGCCAGGAGAGAGCATATCCTGCAGGTGCCAGATTTCTTCCAAATCCTCCCATCCCAATGACAAATAAACCCATTAAAATACCTGGGGAATGAAGCACTGCAGAGAGGAGACCCTAGATTCAAAACAGCTTGTACCACTTTAATTCCTTGTGTTTTCAGAGCTAAAGACAACAACTCTTCTAATTCCTGCATCTTTCACAGAAAAACAGGTGCTGTGGACAGGAGCTTACAATTTATAGCAAAAGACTTCACAGATACCATATGAGAATGCACTGGATGATCTTAACCAAGATACCGTGACCAAACGAGGGAACAGATTAGAATATCTTTTAATTATATTATAATTGACTTGTATGTTGTCAAGCAAGTAATTTCACCATGTTTTAAGAAGTTTCTAGCCAGAGGCTAACTGCAGCATAATGAATGCTGGAGGAAATGATACAGTAAAATGCAAGGGCACACACTGATTCAGAGTTAATGAGGCAGCCAAGAGACTTCACCGTGTGAAAGTGCCCAGTGTTGTGAACAGAAGTCAACCCTGGTGAAAAAAGACAAAATACGGTGATGATGCAGGGAGAACGTGAACTTTTAAGTGTCCAATTGCTGTGCAGTGTGTGGGGAAAGCCACACACAGGGCTCCTCATTAAAAGTGACCTACATTGGCCTGCCTTTTGGAGGCAAAATGGAAGTTTGACAGTATGAAAATTATGCAGACCAATAGCCTCTGTCATCCTCAGGAATAATGCATGGTAGTACCCTGGTTGGTGAGTTTATTTATTTTTTATAAACTGAAAATACGTGCTATGCAAACAGTATAGAGAAGAGGGAAAGGAACTTGAGATGGAAATATAATCCCCCAGAAACAAGCCTCTGCCCTCTTTTCAGGCGATCATGTTGTATTTCTACAAAACTTGTGATTGCAATGTCTTTTTTCTCTTTTGAGAAATGAGCTGTTAATAAGGAACATAAAGCTAACTTAAAAATTAATAGGCAGCAATAAAGTGCATAGTGAGACATACTGAATTGGCAGCAGCAAAGAGAAGTGACGCAGCAAGAGTCATCGCAGATGCCAGTCCCCAGTTGTCCCTGAGAGATGCTTAAACAGATGACTAGAAAAAAATTAAAATCAGGGTTTAAAAGATGACTACATTGCAAGAGTAATTGTGGAAAATATAGGATACAGAAATAAAGACTCTGTTTCTGAGGAAAAAACCAGTCAGCTGACACTCATTCCCAGTTACTAGTTCATTTAAGAGTTTATTACCTGATAATTACCTCAAATATTGGAGATCAGCAACTGAGTCGGGCATAAGTGTGTGAAAGTATTGAAGAGAGAACCAGAAAAATTGCTGTGCTGGGAAAGCAAAATCAGTGGGTCTGTTTCTGAAGTAAATTGCAATTAGTAAGAATAAGAATATGGGCCAAATTTTGCCCATCAGTATTCACATAGTGTTCCCCAAAGTGAATACAGTACATTATATGGTGTGATGAAGCTGTTTGATCAAGTGGCATCTATGCAGGGGACAGTGTGATTTACAGAGGACAATGCAGCTGGCAGGGACAGAGCCTCAGCAGCCTGTGGCAGCAGATATTTAGGGAGGTAAGAAGGGGTGATGCGTAGATCTGCTAATAGTTGATGTATTCCTGGCTTTCTCAGTTTCTGTACCAGTCCTAATTGCCACCTAATTTAATAGCTGCCCACCTCTTTATGACCACGCTTTTCTTGTTGTCACGACTGGAGGCAGGTGTCCTCAGCACACAAAGAGGAAATTGAGTTCTTCCAGTGATGTGTTCAGAGGCTCAAAACAGATATTTTTCTTTGCCCATGGAGAAGGAATTATTTTAAGGCATAGTTGTTAAAAATATCCTAGAGTATTTTGCCAAAAGGTGACTCTTAGATTTGAGAATCTTTTCTTTCAAAGGAAAACAATTGCAGGGTATGGTAGCACAGATGAAATTCCTTCATCTGGCTAGATATTTTCATTCTTTTTTCTTCTTCCATTGACGTAAATTCAGCCATTAAACCAATAGCAACTCTTTCTCATGAAAAAACCTACCGAGTAATTTATATATTACAAAATTTTTGGCGCTGAATTATATAAGGCTTCTGGCAGCGTGTACCTCACCAGGGGTCTGCGTTGGTGTGGCAGCATTTAACTCTGCCTCTAGGACCTCATGGGTATGATTCGTGATAATGTGTGGCAGCAACAATCAAAATATTGGCTTCTCACTTGGCATTCAGAGTGTCAGTGTGTGTTCACCAGACCCTGCACCCGATGAATTAGGTGCAGTGATGTAGAGTGTTTTATTTTTCAAATGCCTACCTTTTCTTAAATACCGAAGTCTTTTAACTACCTAATTTTTCAGGTTTAATAGTTTTGTAGTGAAACCACAGAGGATGTTTTACAGCCTTGGGTAGCCAAAGATAAAGGGATGTAAAAGTACATGAAAAGTGACCTTACAAAGTGGTGTGTTGGCTTTTCTTTTAATGTCTATAGATAAATCCTGAATTAAATGCTATGATTTTCTGAAAGGTGTGGGTGAGGGTATTTGTGTGTTTTGTCAAAGGGAGGGAGATTCTTTGATTTCTAGTTTTGCCTGCCCTAGTTTTATTTCTGGCCCTTGCTTGTCAGGAGTGCCGTGTGCTGTACCCCGGAGGAGCGTGGTGCTGCTGGGGTCCCGGCCAGCTGCCCTTTGCCTGCTCAAATGCCGGGAGGCCCCACTCCTCACCCTGATGATTATTTTGCTGACTGCAGCACTGGCAGGACTATGATTTCCAAAGAGTCCCTGCTAGTAAAATCTGATTAAATTAAAAGAAAATATTTTTTATTCCATCTTCTCAAAGCTTTTCTTTTCACCAATGGGTAACTGGGACAGATACTACTTTTTTTTCCTGAAACTTCTTCTGCCATGCTGTTTTTGCCCTCCGTGCAGTTTCTTCCAGGCTGGGTGGGAAATCTTTTCTGGTGGTCTCAGAAAGTGTGCCAGCCATAAAACATGGATAGGGGGTGGGGGAAGAGTAGGAGCTCAGTATTACTTAAATGTCTGACACTGAGAACCAATATGGAAAGGACCTTTCATCTAAAGGCAGCATGTGACGCCCTGCTGACCTTTCCTCAAAAGGCAGCATGTGACACCGTGCCCAGAAGACACATCCAGCTTCAGGGTGACACTGCATTAGGGCAAACCAGTGCAAAGGAGTCCAGGTTTTGACCTCTGGAGGTCTGATTTCACTGGTCCAGTATTTGTGCCTTCTTGTCCATACCTGTCCACAACAGGCACCTTCATATGTTGTAAAAGAAGATTTCCAATACTGGTCTGGCTGATTAATGTAATACAGAAATTTAAGCATATTTGATGGCCTTCATCCCCTCTTTATCATAGTATGTTAAGTATTTCATGAACTATTGGGGCTTATTTCAGCATGACTGTTAGCACTGTAGATGATACCAGAGTCAACAGATGGAACTAAGTAATGCCCCATATAAAAATTATACTGTATCTTTTGGAATACAAAATATGGTATGAAATATAATTTTAATGCATAGTCCTGTCTTCCAGCATGCATAGTTTGTGTGCATGTTACAATAAACACCTCATTGCTTTTATGCTACTGAGAGGACTGTTAAGTAGAAACATTAGTTGTGGGTTTATGATTTCCTATATAGATTTTGTAATCACAGAATCATAAAATATCCTCTCTTAGAAAGGACCCACAAGGCTCATCAATTTCAACTCTTGGCTCTGGACAGGACCACCCCAAATAGATAACAGAATATATAAGAATAGAAGAAATAAATACTTTACTGTTGAGACAGAACAACTACAATAGTATCAGCGTGTATATACTGTTAATCCATACTGAAGCCTTTGAAATAATTTGGTGTCATTTCATCAGTCACATCAGGTGTGTTTTGTACTTCTCCTGGTTCAGATCTCCCAGCTGGAGAATGATGCTCGTCTGCTGGAGATATGTTCTAATACCAGTAGTGCTAAACAAAGGACTTTGTAAAAGATGCTTGAGTAATCTCAAGCTGCTTTTTGCGGTGCCTTTTGGTCTTGTTGTTGCTGTAACTAATGAAACTGGATCAAACTGCTCTCTGAGATGCAGCTGCTCCTGTTGTAGAGAAGTTTTCCTTCATTTTGTACGATGACCAGATTGAGAGCAGAACACCTGTCCTGGCCTGAGTCAAAGCCCACCAGCCTAACCTAAGCTGGAACCTGTCTTTCACTCACACAGTGAAACAACTTGCAGTAAATAGTTAATATTTTTAATAGCTGTTTTCTGATTTCATTTAAAGGTGTTAGAGTTGTGGTGATGCAACTTTCAGATTTTTTAGCGCCAGTTGGAATGATTCAGAGAGAATTCTCAGTTTAAGAAGAAATTGCCATCAGTGGGTGATGCTGGTACCTCCTAGGCAGGGGTTGTTTCTGGGGGGCAGTGCTGGGGCAGCAGCAGCCCTGCAGCCAGCGTGCAAGGCAGGAGGGTGTGCATGGGGTGCTGAGTCGGGCACCTCAGAGGTGTGGGGTGTGCCCCAAGTGTAATGCTCCAAAGAGAAAGAGAAATGGGAATGTTTGGGTTAGGGGAAGTTGGAGCAGGACCAACTCAAATAGAAAAGGAAATTGACATTTTAACATAAGGATCAGTATCTGAGGTGAGCACACTTAAAGGTGTGCTGGATCCTCCTGCTCCATAGACCAGGACTTCATATTCCTCTCAAAGACATCCTTGAAGTAAGAGTGAATGAAATTAAGGAAAACAACAGTCCCCAAAGATCTTAAAATATTTGTAGTGTCTGTGCTAGGGGTGTACTTGGCTTGATTAAAGTTGCTTGAGTTTTGGTTTCTCTCTAAACATTCAAATAACTTGAGAACATTTTCTTTGGCATCTGGCGAGGCAGAAATACAGCATAAAGGAGAAGCAGAGCTGTCAGCCAAGGATGAGACTACTCACTTGCATCATCTTTTATTTGCTTAAGGCGATATCAAGTATTCAGAAATTCAGGCAGAGGGGAGGTGCAGGATTTAATAACTGGGAGGATAGTACATTGCGTGGAGATGTGTCTCCAGGAGAATTGTCAACAGTTGCTAAGACAGGTTTAGATAGGTAGAGCTGGTTATATTGGGTGCACTTGTGTGAACAGGTCTTTGAGTATTCAGAGGATGAGAAAAATGGTTAGGGCTTAGCTGCAATAGGAATTTCAGAACTGCTAATACTGGTGGAGATGAGCCAAGACCAGAAGGAAAAGTTAAAAATGTTTACACAAAAAGAGACCCAGAACTCCAGGTGGAAAACAGAGCTTGTCAAAAGCTGAGAAAGGGAGTAAAGTAAATGCCAGGAAGTTTGGTGGGTCACTTGAGATTGTATCAACCAGAAATCGTGATCATCTCCTGAGGTTGTGTTCTGGTTTAGAAACAATTTAAAGTCTAGAGCTGTAGAACTCATACCACTTAAACGTTTCTATATTAATCTCTTTCCAAGTTATTAACTTTGAAATGTGAAAAATCCTCTGTTCATTTCCTGGATTATTTCTGGAAGTAAATCCTTCAGAAGCCGGTTAGTAAGCTTAGGAGAAAACATACCAGAGTGCTGTCAACAGCTGTATCCTTGACAGAAGAGCAGAAGCACATCTGCCACTGTTTGTTCCTATCTGGCTCATTTTTCTGCTTGTATGCGTTGTGTGTGTGTGTCACTGGCTCTGGAAAGACCACACACAGCTGAATCCAGGAGATTGCAAAAACCTTTCCAGAAATGAAATTTGTTACTCACTAAAAAGAAAAGGTAAAAATTCATGCTGATTTCTTGCTGTACCGCTTACCAGCAAGTAGGGAAACTTTGGTCTGGGCAGATTTTTCCTTTTTAAAACCACTCTGTAAAATTATTCACAAAAGCTCTTCCAAAACAAGTGCTTCAGTAGCTGCCTCACACAGAGTGGTTTCTGATCACCAGACTCGAGTGTGATGTAGAGCACCTGGACATGCCAGAGAGGTTAATGAAACCACGTGATGCCATTGTAAAGAAACCTGGACATCCTGTTACCTCCTAAAAATAATGTACCTGTCCATCATGGCCATTGCTCATGCCAAGGGACAGTTTTTCCAGGTTTTGGAGAGGAGCCGAGCTATCCCGCTGCTGACCACTCCCGGGGTGTGTAGGTTGTTAAAGAGTAGAGGGGTCTGTAACGATGCTGCGTGGTTGTGCCATTCCTGCCTTTCAAAAGGGACCTTCAGGCTTCAGTGAGGCTGTTGGCATAAGCTTGAAGAATGCAGAAAATTATTAGTGTTTAAATAATTAATTTAGGGATGTGGTTATACTGCACACAAAGACGATATGCTTTTATTAAATCTCCCAAAACACAAATATGATATGTCTATGGGAAGTTTTATAATTTTTTCTAATTGTAGTTAAAGCAGCCTTCTCCCTCATTCCAGTATTAGTCACTAGGAAAAAAACAAAGAGTTTCCACTTGTATCGTTCTCCCTTTCTGTGAAAAGTTAGGAATCTTATTTCTCATATGAAAATAATACACAAGCATCTTGCTTCATATATTTAGTAAATTGTTGCATGAAATTCCTGGGTAACAATTTGTTCCAGAGGGTTTGAAAACCCTTGCTGTAGATTTTCTTCATGAAACAGCTGCTGGTGCTTTGAATCGTGTGGGTGGGTGGATGTGTGTGCTGTGCCTAAAAGGAAAAAAAATTCTAGTCAGATGTCAAAGCAAAAATAGGAGATTTTAGAGATTTAGACTGGGTGGAGGAGGTGGGAAGCCAACTCTGCAGAGATGTTAATTACCTTGGGAAGAAAAAGAGAGCAATGGAGTAGGTGTAGCAGGAGATTTACTTAATAGAATTCACACAATCACAAACTTACTTTTGTTGCATTTAGACAGGTTCTTAGTGAGAGCTTTACAACAGAGGTATTTTATCAGAGGAAAAACAGTTATTAGTCTTTTTATCGGGGGGAGGCTATTTTTACATCTATTTTTATGAAGGAGGACAAGAATTGTATGGGATATTTTTTTGATTTGTTGGCTTTTGGGGTTAAAAGTGAACCTCATCATTCATGGAATTATCCTGGGGATGCAAGGCAATTTAAGAGAAAAAAAGCACTATGTGCAACTGTGGAAATGGCCCTTTTCCCCATAAAACAAGCAGCAGCAGCACGTGAGAGGCTTAACCCGTACAAGGAGAGTCTCCTCTGTGCAGAGGGAGCTCGGGTTGGGAGGTAAATGCCAAGGGTTGCAGCAAGGCCTGTGTGGCTTGCAAGATGTCCTGGTGACTCCCTGTGTGCCGCAACCGCTGCGGTTCCCCTTCCACTCCCGCCTCCTGCAGACATACCTGGTGGAGCTGTGGAAGCTTTTGGAGTCCAGTGGTGGGTGGAATAGCTGCTGGCCTTGGTGACTGCGTAGAACAGAAATCCTTGGCAAGCAGCAGCAGGCCAGGCTCACTGCACCGTAGGGATGGATGAAGGGTAACCAGAGCAAGAGCCTGGTGGTGGCTCGTGCCAGCTGTCACCTGCCCCGTGCTCGGCCTCCACATCGTGCACCAGTGGTGGAGCGGAGCAGGAGGAAGAGCAAAGTGGAGAAACCCAGTGCTCTTCCTAATGTACACTTGCAGTGCTCCCAGTCTGGTTATTCCATATGCTCAGCCTGTCCCAGGAAAAGCACCATGTACATGTCAGGTGCAGCAGATAAAGCAAAGCCAGAACAAGTGCCATTGCTGTTTTCAGTTTTTTGTGTCTTTGTGCATCCCTGGCTTTACTCAGTTTGGTGGTCTCAGCAAGGGACTCTCTTTTTTCCCTTTATTACCACTGTCTTAATTAACTGTGTGTGTGTGAGAGGGTGTGTGCCTGTGTGTGTGTGTGTGCTCGCTGGCTTTCCAGGACTAGAAATGAGATGAGCAGTTTATCACCAGTGACATACTGGTGAAAAGATGTTACACCCTGTCTAGAAGCAGAGGTAGGAAGAATGGTAGATAGTGCAAAGGATAATACAGATCATGGAAATGTAGGTGGGCTAATTCCACGAAAGTGTTGCTGAATATTTGGGATAAAGAAAGAATTTTGCTGTAAATCCACCTCTGACTCCTCATCTTCACATCCTGTGTCACAAGCCCTTCTGATTCATGTCAACTTGATGAGCTGGAAGAACCTGCTGAGCCTGTGATAGCTATGGCCAGAGGATTAGCAGCTTCTTTCCTTCTGCAATTCTGTTTTTAGACTGGGATACATTTTTACTGAAGATTAGCAGCCTGGTGGGTTGAGGAAATTAAATTTCACAAGGGCTGCAAACTGGAAGCACATATTCAGAGGTGTGAAAATGAAATGGGGAGGTTTTAATATAGTCTTAAGGAGTAGATCCTATGGCTTGGAGCCTTGGGGCTTTTCTGGAGGTGTGGTTATTTCAGAGTAGCAGGTGATGTGAATTTAAAGGGGAAATTCCAGAATAATTCCTAATCTGGCACTCCTGTCCCAGAATGAGGTGTCCTTTTCTGATTTAATTTAACACAGTTCCAAAATATATTGGCCAATACTTCTATTAGCTATTTCATAGCTGTTATTTCAGTCTTTTCCTAAGTAGAGAAGCTGGTGGCAGGGCTGGCTGACATGGCTCATCACCCCTTGGGTGAGTGTCCTGGCAGATTCCTGCCCGTGTGTTCATCCTCCTCCTCCTCCTCAGGGCTGTGCCAGTGGCTCTGCCAAATGCCCTCTGCAATCGCTGCTCTCTTCCCCGTGGAGCTGAGCTCGCTCTCCTCCCTGCTTTTCCCTCCTGGGAACCTGGCAAGCCGAGGCTGACTGGATCAGGGTGTGCGGTGGGAGCCAAGCTGGCAGCCCCGTGTGCTGCTCCGGCCCCGCTCCCTCTGCGCTCCAGCTGCCGACCTGCCTGCTCACCTTACGCGGCAGCGGCTTGCGAAGGTGCGTTTCCAGGAGCCGCATCGGCTTGTGCTCTTCAGCGCAC
>VZTF01003765.1:658804-706780 GCA_013397755.1 Cnemophilus loriae | reverse complement strand
CTCTTCAGCGCACTGCTGTGGTGCGGGGTGTGGGGAGTGGAGCCCTTCAAATACTGGAAGTGTCCCCCTAAAAGAAGCAGCAGCTGCATTTGTGGGCTCTGCTCATACATTATGAGCAGCAGGAGCTGCCAATACGTTTTTCTCCTTCTACGCACTCAGGTCGTCTTGTGACCTCTTCCTTCTTGATTTATTTGGCAGTTTTTCTCCGTGGGAAGGCAGCAGGATGGGTGTGTTTCAGCCAATGAACGTTCTGCTCTGCACCAGCTTATTTACGTTCACTTTTATCTGATGAATGTACCCAGTGCGTTCCTAAATGTCTGGAGTCATTCCTGGGTGAGGTAGCGCTGCCTTGTGCTGTGCACATTCTTCTGTGTCGTCTTCAGATAAAAATTTAGGTCTCTGAGGTTTGATTTTCTCGCAAAGGAAGTGAAATTAGTAGGAGATTTTGTTTGGCTCAGGCAGGTGTATCAGGAATGTTTGCCGTCTGATACATTTGCATGTAGGTGAGCGCAAAGGCAGATTTTTTTTTAGCCACATGTAGACAACGGAGTTTGATGAATGGGTTTATTATTCTGTAAGGTGCTTATTATATTATACTTCTCTTTGCCTTTGTCTTTAGGGAGAACTCTTTAACCACTTCAGGGACTGATTGTATTTGATTAGAGAGTAGTTTGTCTTCTGAATCCATTATGCTGGGTGAAAGTCCACAAGTTTATTCTATTTTATGATGCAGCTGGAGTTGCACTGTGTATGTATTATACAAATGAGGACCAAATGCAAAGTATTTCATAAGGGCTCATTTGAATTGATGAGTGGCCTTTTCTTATAGAATTACCATGCTGGATTGCAGGTAGGGATGGAAAAGAGCCTGGGGGCTCATCCTTGCCTGCAGCAAAATAGTGCCCTTTTCCTTCTCTCCTTCTTTTGAAATTTGAAAATTCTGGCTCATACTTACACAAAAAAAAAAAAAACAACAACAAAAAAAAACCAAAAAAAAAAACCCGAAAAAATTCCCAGTTTATTTATTTGACCTTTCCCATTGTGGTGGTCACAAATGCTTCCCCCTGCTTCCTGCCCCAGCTGAGACCATCTGCCCAGAGGATGGAGGAGTGGTGGGGAGCACTCTTCTTGTGGTCTCATGTAGGGTGAGCCAGCCTTGGGAGTGGGGATAAGCTGGGTGACCTGGCAGGAACACCTGCAAGCCTCAGTTTTCATTGTTCTGTGAAATCATAGCACCCTTTCTTTCTCCTAAACACAACCAACGTGATTGTTCCCATGCCAGTGGAGTGTCACTGCCCTGAAATGATGGCCAGATTTGTGGGGAAGTGAATGTACAGGCAGATGGGGTGAGGATGGGCAGGAAGAGCGGGTGAATAAGCGCGATGTACCCGCAGCATCCATCTCCTCTGAACTCACAGAAACATGAGCTCTGATTTAATCTCCTAAGCTTCTACTTAGGTTTTCACTTCTCTGTAGAAATGCAGCATTTCTGAAGTGCCTGACTGACAGAGGAGGATTTAAGGGGAAAGGTAGAGACAGCTTCCAGGAAGTTCCACTAATAGCAGCTTATTATAAATTTAACAGATGAACCGTCAGTTTCTGGGAGGTGTGTGCTCACCACAACCTTTCCTTGGATTCTCCACTGGCCGTAGGAAAAAATTCACTTCTAAGGTGTTCAGCTAATGTAGTGCATTTCATTGCTCGATAAGGTGCTCCTTGGTTTACAGTTTGCAGCCTTCATTATTCCTTTTATCACATCTGGTAATACTGAACTGTGTTGTAAAAGATAACTTCAATGTGGTTTTTTTATATGTTTGTACCTTCTCAGTGATTACTGTAGGAGGTATGGAGGAATTCTGTTCTTCTCAGGGTCAGCTATCAGTGAGTGAACCTTTTGTCTTTCAGTCAAACTGGTCGATTTATTATTTTTCCCCCCCAGATGTCTAAGTTGATAAGCGCAGCAGGGCTCAAATAACACTTTTTATGACTTGAAATTTCTGGGAATTTCATAATTTTTAAAATAAATTCTGTAACTTGAGAAGCTAGATATCTGTAAGTGGTTCATCTGTCTGATTTAAGATTTTTTAAACAGAAATATACAGATAGCACTTTCTTTAAAGTTTCTGGAAAGCACCCTGATTTTTGGGGTTGGTGGTAGCTTTTCCTCCTGTTCTTTTGACTGTCTGTACCATGCAATCCTTGTATTATCATAGTCCCTTTGCATTGCCAAACCCCTACATGAAATCTCTGATTTTCTTTTAATTTACATTACTGAAATGACACTTAGAGTTTACGTTGGCTGTTTCTATGGTGCGACGTAGCTGGAGGAGAACACATCTGGGCAGCTTTGCTCATACCTCTGCCTGTGCACTGGCCACTCAAGAAGACGTGATGACCTTGAAAACAGAATCACAGAGTGGCTTGGTTTGGAGGGGGCCTCGAAGATCACCCAGTTCCAACTCCCCTACCATGGGCAGAGACACCTTCCACCAGACCAGGTTGCTCAGAGCCCCATCCAGCCTGGCCTTGAACACTCCAGGGATGGGGCAGCCACAGCTTCTGTGTTGTTTGCACAGAGTGTGTTGGCCTGTGCTGGTTGCAGGGTCACCTCTCCCCCGTTCTTGCCTTGTTTTTTCCTGTGCAAAGGACAGTTTCAGGGGTACCACTCACCTGGCTCACCTCTGTCTTGATCCTTCTGCTGAAACTTCCAGTGGTGGGGAATGGCAAAAAATGATAGGTTTCTTTGAAAATGGTGATGCAAAAAGAGGGGAAATAAGTTGAGTGATTTTTAAGACAGCAAATGAAAGTGTCAGCACAGAGGTCCGAAGTCAAGGAGGGGATGGAAGCAAGTAAGGATCTTCCTTTGGTAAATTTAATTCACACTTTTTGCCAAATGTAAATAATAGCTTAGGAAAAAACTGCTTGGAATACATAGTAAGTGATGTTGCCAGGATACTTCCTGATCATGTTAATTAAACTGTCCCACAGATTGGGCTTAATTACTGCATAATTTGCATTTTGGAAACGATGGTACGCATTACTAAAGAAAGCTCTTATTCTCCTAGCAGAAAGAACATTGTACATGAATTAATATCCAGGGGAAGAAGTCACTAGACTCTCATAATGATGTATCTTGAAAAGAAAGTTAAGATTTTTGATAATGAACTGACATAGATCTCATTCCTTTTAGCAAGATTACATTTTATATTTGTTCCAGTAAGTTCCTTAGAGACTTCATTCACCAGCCTTCCTCTTGTTGGCTATTTCTTTAATTACAAGAACCACTGTTGCATTCAGGGTTGCTGGTGATGAAGCAGATATTAGTTAACATGTGTAAAGGGGCAAAATATTTGTTCCAAGGCCCAAATTTGATACTGCATGTGCATTGCTGGTGATGCACTTCACCACCCTCCCAAGTTAAACTCACTATTGAGCTATCAGCTTCTCCTTGTCTTGTTTTTTATTGTTATAAATATTTAAAATAAATAAATAATTATTATTCTTCTCCTTGTCTGGTTTTGTTTTTAACTTCTGATATGTCTCTGGCATCCTACTTGTGGAGGCCTGAGGAAAAATGGAAAAATGCAGAAATATGTCTCTCTGCCCTTCAGGCTTGGGTTCAGGTGTTACTGGTGGATGCCCTGCTCGGAGGCCGCAGGCAGGTGCCTGTAGGGGCAATGGCTGTATGGCTTGCTAATGCAAAAAAAGAGGATTTTGCATCTGCATTTCTGCCAGGGTAGTTTTGTAGCTCCTGACCCTGCTTTGAATTCAGTGACATCCCTGCAGCCATGTTTAACTGCAGGGCTGTGATGGTACTTTGAAAAACAAGACAAAACATCAGAACTCCTGCAAGAACTAAGACAAGGAAAAAAACTGTTTTGTTTTGGAAAAAAAAAAAATCTTCTGAACGCAGCAATTTCCCAATTTAGACTGCTAATTGCTTTGGATGATACCGTTGCTAGGATATGCATTTCCGATGTGACTTGTACGTTTTAATTCTTTTTTGCTCTGTCTGTGACCAGGTGATCATAAACAGCACCATCACCCCCAACATGACCTTCACTAAAACGTCGCAGAAGTTCGGGCAGTGGGCAGACAGCAGAGCCAACACTGTGTTCGGGCTGGGCTTCCCCTCCGAGCAGCAGCTGACTAAGGTAACAGGGCTCACTGGATTTCTGCAAAGGCTGGCTTGCTTCTTGTCAATGCAGAGTAGCACATCTCCAACCTGTGTGTTTCTGCAGGTCCTCTTCAGCAGTGCAGGTCGCTCGTCTCTGGAGTTGCCCACTGTGCGTGGGTGGCAGTGAGTGCTGCTGGTGGCAGGGGATGAGTAGCCAGGGAGGGCTGATGTCAGGCTTGCTGGCAAAACTGCCTCTGCATTAGTACCAAACCCCTCATCCTGACCTTGGTATTAATGAAACACTTCCCTGGACCAGGGACTGGGTACATTAGCAGGCTTGTAAAGGCTAGAACAGCCTCTTGTTCTGAATAACCAGCACCTGAAAATACTCCTCTGTCATTGGAGTCGTGATCTTGACAAGTGCTTATCAAGCAGCTGAGATGATTGTTTGTTCATGTAGTAAAAAGCCCTACTTATCTAACACATACTTGACTCCTGAGGCATTGACTGCTTGGCACTGGGCTTCGTAAGTGACCTCAGCACAGTGTCCTTGGGCATGCCACAGCCTCTCAAGTTGCTGTCCTCTCCTGTGCTTTAATAAGGAAAGGATCAGGAGAACAAGGTGTTTCTTGTGATGTCTAAAGCAGCAAAGGCAGAGCACTGCACTAGAAGGACTTCCCTACCAAGCAAGTTGTTACAGGAATTTATTTTAGTAAGTCTGTCATACTAGGTTTTCACAATTTCTAGAGAACTGCATTTTTGCAAGTGTTTCTTAAAGGTAAAAGGTATTTTACTTTTCATATGTTAAATTATTTTTGGACTTGGGATGCCCATAGAAGTGCCATGGCATTAATCTGTTCTTCAGGGATGATAAAGGCATGATGTGCAAGGCTTCTTTAAAAATGAGTTGCTGGAGATGGTTATGTTTTATGATGCTTACTTGAGTGTACAGGACTGCTCATTTCACCTATGCATATTCACTCCTGGGGCAGAGAGGTGTTCATAGCAGCTAATAAATTGTGTGGGAATAGGAGAGGATTAAAGTGGGCCTAGGGGAATAATTTGTTTTGAATAACAGATAAACATGATACAATGCAACCTTTGGACACTGAATGAGAGAATTAGCACCTCTGGATAGTAATTTTTAATCCTGGATTACTGAAGTTACACCTCTGCAACAAGACACGTGACCACGTGGTGCCTTGGTGCAGGCTGGGGCTAAACGTGCACCATGTGGAGCAAGTGGTGCTGAGTCTGGCTCAGCAGAAGAGAGGTAAATAATATAATAAGGCACTGGGTTCACTGTAGTAAGGCGGGAGGTACATTTGGATGTCCCTGCACCCTAATCAGAGGAATTTTACCATGTTCTGCAGACCTGTTCAAGCACATACTTAGAATAAATGCATTGCTGGTCTCAGCTCGTCAGTGTTCACGTGGCCAGGCTAGAGCCAATCTGAACAACGTGTTGTGGGCACAGGGGCACCAGCTGTGTTTCTTTCCAGGTCATTTTGCACATCGGTTTGCACTGCATGACCTGCTGAAGAGCCCACTGCCCAAAATACAACCTTCTACTTGCGTGAAAGGCTTTCCAAACCAGCAGAAAGACTTTTTCTGATCAGAATATTGAGAGGGAGCTTAAGGGGAGCACTTCAGAAAATAGCTTGAGATGATCTTTTAAAAAAGAAAAAACCCAAAACTCTTACAGTTATCTAGCTGAAAAATATAAGAAAACCTGGTTTATTACAACCATGTAAAGCAGTGGGACAAAGATACTCCTTTATTGTCTAGGCTTCTCAGTTTAATTATTGAGCCATTAGTAAGAAAGATCAGAGTTGAGAGAGAGATTACAGCTATGTAAGTGTATTGGGAATAGTAAAATCAAGTTTCATTTTATATTAATATCATTATACTCTTATAAAAGATATAAATTAAAGCTTGCCTATTTTATGCGAAATAATTGAAGTGCTTAGTCAGGAATTGGAAGGACACGCTAAAACTCCACTAAACCAGAGATCAATAGCCCTGGCTTAAAATAAATATAAATAAATAAAGCTGAAAAATGGCTGCTGAAAGCAACGGATAATAATGAGGCAGGAGAAGAGGTTATCATGCCTAAAAATGCCTGCATTTTTAAGTATATTGCTTGGCCTAATAAAAGATATTGCCTCATTCTAATGCCTCGCTTCTCTTGAGATACTTAAAGCATTAATCCATACCTATAGGGAAAAGCAGTTCAAATTAAACATGAGCTATTAATGAAAACTGCATTCCGTGACCCAGTAACCTAATTACCATCCACACTGATTGGGAGAATCCCAGGGCTTAAAGTTGGTGTCCTACTCAGGGTCCTTTGCCCCGTTTGCGGGGCTCGCTGACCCCTCCTTTCCCCCCTTCCTACCCTGTGTCTCAGAACGGTCTCAAGGCATTGTTCAAACATTGCTTCAGCCAAAATGAGACAGGAATCACGAGAAACTGTCAGTGAGTGCGGGTGGAAGAGGCAGGGCTGGTGCTGCACAGGCAGTGCTGTGTTTTGCACACGAAGTGGTTAAGGAAGATTTCCGCTGTCGTTCAGGGTGCTTTGAGGCAGCCGTGCTATATGAGGAGCTGCAGGTAGTCAAGGGCACAGGGACAAAGATTTATATGGGTGAGAAACCCAGCAAAGCCAGACTTTGCACATCATAAAGCAGCTGCCTGTGGCCCCTGGGAAGCCCTGGACTTTATTTCTCTGCACTCTTGCACATTATGTGTGCTGTGTGTGCCAGTCACTGCGTTGCAGGGCAGCAAGCTCAGAGCAGAGCCTGCCCCTGCCCCTGCGCACAGCACAGCCCTTGGACCAGCTGGCATCAGAGCTGGACACGCCCTGGCTGGGACAGAGCAAATTACTGGGCACTTTCTGGGGTAAATAGTCTCGTTGGGTGCCCATCTGCCCCGTGCCGAGGGCTCACCCTGGGAGAACCACGGGAAAAGCACTTGTGTGTTGTGGGTCACGGCACAGCGGTGCTCCCCTGGGGCTGTCACATCACCCAGCCTTCTGCAAACCGAGAGGGAGATGAAATATTTATGAGCCTGCTTTGGGTGGGAGCAGCTGTTTCATCCGATACTGGCACAATTTGTCAGTAGGAGACATAAAATATAATGGCAGACCAGGAGCTTAAAATTTATGCGTACAAAATCATGCTTTTTAATGTATAAAATGCTAAGGAGGTCTATTTGAATATATATATATTTCTCCTGGTGACAAACTGACTGTGGATTTGAACAGCCTTTAAATAATTTGTGCAATGCACAGTAGCATCCTCGAGTCCCCATTAAATTTCGCTGGCCAAGACTCCTAATCAAGGAGTGCTCATGGGCTGCAGCCGCCTGACCAAAAGGCTTCACGAGTGTTGGTAGCAGCAAATGTTCTCCGTATTGCAGCTTAGTCACACAGCTTCCTGGGGCGTGGGAAGGCACGTCCTATAATCCATGATGGACTGTTGGGGTGGTATTCAGTTGGCATCTCTCCTACTCCAGTTTTGTTGGGTTTTTTTTTTTCTGATTTTGGGAGCTTTGCCAGAGGGCAAGCGTGGAGGTAAGGAGAAGGAGCATTATGAATTTTTTTAGTTGGTTTTGGGTATTTAGATTTTCATTGCCCCTTGAGACCACACTTACCAAGTTTTCATTTACTGAACAGTAGATTATTTCACTTTTTCATTAGGAATTTGACATTCAGAAAGCACTCCCTTTTGTTGTAATGGTTTGATGGCTCAAAGTCAACTTAGACCTTGGAGGTGGGGTGTGATTTTGTGGTATTAATTATTTGTCAATTATTTGTGTTTGGGGCAGAAGCAGTTGGTTACTAGGGAGAAACCAGCTCTGATTTCTCCCAGGGATTTGGCGCTGTGGCTGTGCCACACTCTCAGACAGCCTCGGGCTCTGGGTGGCTCCAGAACCTCCTGCTCTGCTCCCGTGCAATGGGTGTTGCAGTGCTGCAGAGCTGGGGCTGGCACTGCCTCTCTCAGAACAGCAATCAGTTTCTAAATGCAAATGTGTTTAATACATGTGTTGGTGAACTAGAGACATGACTGAAATCTGTTACGCAATGAGGTCATTATTGGGTTAGTATTGAAGATTAGCGTTGCTCAATCATATACAATCTTTTATTATGGAAATGTGGAAAAATGTCCTTTTCTTCCCAGCTCACATAATTTTTCACAGCAGTCTCCAGTGTGCTTTATGAAGATAGCTGCAAAATAAAATTTGATAGATCACTTTCAATTCTTTTTGTCTGTTCATATTTCGTATCGTTCATGAAGAACCCTCATAAATTTTTCATACGTAAGATGAAGAGATTTATTGTAAAAGAGAAAGATTTATTATAAAAGACAGACTCTAAACAGCCTTATACTATCCGCAAGAAACACAAATGTAGAACTTACTATTGATATAATATTTTAGAAATAATCAGCTGGTTATAGCTGCTCTGTCACAGCAGGAGAGGCGCTTTGTGTAAAGTTAGAGTTAAATCACTAAAGGCACAAATGTAATGTGGCTGTTCTTAACGATCTGTGGAGTGCTACGGAGGTAATCAAGTCATTTGTGCGTGTAGTGACTGCAATGCCATCAGATGGCAACTGCTGCCATCCGAGGGCACAAGCCTTGCATGTGCAATGTCAGCTGTGGTGAAGGGAACAGCTGGATCCCAGAGCTCCATCGTCGTTCACCGGCACCGCCACAGACCATAGGGTGCACCCACAATGTCACTCACCTTTCAGGACGTGCTCGTCCGTGGGATTTAACCGTGATGTGTGTGTGTGTGGTTGTTGGAAATTACCGTTTGTGTGTGTTACACAAAACACACGTGCCTCCACATGTAAATCCAGATTTCTTTTAGACCAAATGGAGAAGATTTGTTTAATCAGTCTCTACAGTCCCAGCATTTTACTGAGAGAGAGCATGCTAAATACCGGCTGTAAATGAAAAGTTAGAAGGCAAGATTACTAAGTGAATAATGATTCTTCCTATTCTTCAGCTGTAAAATTGGATGGGTTTTTTCATGCTTTTATTTACAGTTTTTTCATAAGTGTTCTGAATTATCCAAGGGTATAATGGCAGTCCTTTTGTTCATGAACTGTGCAATAAAATACATCTGTTTATATTTTTACTTTTAAAATGTTTTGCCTTTCTAGCATTTCAAGTTTTTCAAAACACAGGCAAGCAAGACCAAGCAGTTTTAGCTGAAAGATAAAGTTACCTATTCTTATAGTGGAAACATCTTAATTTTAAAAATAAATTATGTATTATACCTTTTTTCCCATCTTTGTAATTCTTTGAAATTTTGAACACTGTTCAAAGTGTTTGAAGCCCTGCAACCCTGATTGGCTGTGATAATACTTGTATTTCAAAAATGCCAGCCTGGCTTTGGAGCAGATGTTCTACAGCAACTTGTAGAGATTGGGATTGTTACCTTCCATTTTTATCTTTCCTTCCCCTCGCCTCCCCCAGTTTGATATAGCCCTCTTACAGGAAGCACTCAAGCCTTTATCTGAAGTCTTCTACCTTTATTTTTGAAAGTAATAAGAAAATTAGACCAGAAAAGCTGTGTTTTCATACAACTCTATCATACATTCATATCTACCTTCTTCTCATTTTTCCTGTCTTGATAATCCCTTCCTGACCTCCTGCAGATGAACTCATTTGCATTCTTAAATTGAATTCACTTGCTCTTACAAGTAGAAGACATTGATAATATTTTTATCCAAACGTATGTCTTTAATACTTTTGTGTTTAATACAATGTCAACACCAAGTGAAACAGAGAAGGAGGAGGAAATAAACAGAACCAAATCAAACCAGGAGACACCAACAGTTCCTTTTCCTCCATGGGTTTTTACTGTGGTTGGCCAGAGTTACAAAGATGTCCCTCTTTGTGAAACACCCCCGTTTCTTTTGGAAGAACCATCCTGCCAAAGAATTAAAGTGGTTTTTTCTTGCCAAAAATTTTAAAATAATAAAACTAGTTGTTCACTTTTGGAGATCTATACCATATAAAGATAGCAATCTTAATGGTTTAATAGATGATAAATCATGTTAATCAATATCTTTCATGCTCTTTCTAGTTTGCAGAGAAGTTCCAAGAAGTAAAAGAAGCTGCCAAACTTGCAAGAGACAGATCTCAAGAGAAAATTGAGACCTCAAGCAATCATTCACAGGTTTGTAATTTAGCTTTAATACCTGTACACATACAGGATAAGTAGTTTAAAGTTAAATTTTCAAATGGACTGTGCGAGCTTCTGGCAGCCAGCTTAAAGCGTGTAAAATGGAGATTGCCGAAGGTAATTGTCAGCTGCTGGACATTAGCATTGTCAGAGGAATATTTTTCATCCCTCCATGCCCTTTCCTTTCATTTAAATCTAATTTTTTTCAGCAGTCCTTGAGCTGTTATAACTTTCTTAATAACAGGGAAAGCTATACATGCTTTGATTTGTACTGTTAGACACAGTTTGAGTCACTGGGAGGTAAGTCAGTGTAGTGCTTCAGCAGACAGTAAATGAGATTCATTGATATCCCTCTTTTTGTCATCTGTCCAGCCCACTTCCGTGGGCGTTTGGTTTGCCAGTGGAGAGCCTGACTTTGTGTCCAGTGCTCCCTTGCCGAGGGGTGTCTGGTGGGGAGCTGTGGTGTGAGAGCAGGGGCAGTGCTTTAGGGGGGTTGGAAGAAGCTTGTGTTGTACATCTGCACAGTACCCTTCCCTAGGCAGCACACCTTGTACCACCCAGGGCCCCCGTGTCCGGGCAGGTCCGGGTTTCCTACAAACTGAAGAAATTGAGTGTTGTCCCAGTCTCTCTACATGGTTGGATGTATTTTCATGTGCATTGCTTTAGGTAAGAGTGAACCCTGCTCAGCAGGTGTTCCTGGCCTGGGCTGATGTTTGGAGGAAAGTTAGATTTTGATCAGAGAGGAATTCAAATGAATGATCAGAAAAAGCTGCTGAATGGTTTTAGTCTTGCAACCACCCCCGTTTGTGGGGCCCACAAATACCGATCTGAGTGGCTGACTTTGGATACTCATTTTGTAAAGACTTTGGTCTTTGTAATTCACTTTGTTTGTTCTCTGTTGGTGGTCAGCACCAAGCAGTGTGTGAACAGTATCTCTTTGGAGCAGCAGTATTATTTTTGTTTGTTTGTTTGTGCTTAGTGTGTTGTATTGTTTCATTATCTTAAAAAAACCAAACGACTTTTAGAAAACACAAGCCTTATCAGGGAAAAAACTTTTAAAATTTTTGAACACTTTAAACTTCCGTTTGTGTATCATTATAATTTTTTCATTCTTTTTAAACAGACCAGCTTTGCAGCCAAGATGAAAAGGGTATGTGTGTGTTACCACTGTTCTGCCAGCAGAGCCGAGGTCTCAGCCAAGTGGTGTGGGATCAAGATTACAAAGAAATTGGTGTTGTGGTCTTGCAGGAGATGCAGGAGACACCCAGTGTTCGTTTGTGTGTTGTGCTGCAGGAGTCTGGACGTGAAACACCATCTTCCACTCGAGCTTCAAGTGTGAATGGCACAGACGACGAGAAGGCATCACATGGTGGCCCTGCTGAGGCACATCTCAAATCTGAGAATGATAAATTAAAAATTGCTCTAGCCCAAAGGTGAAGTTTCTGTAGAACCTAAATTGCATTGGAAAAGTGTGCTGTAATTATCTGATGGATAATGATATTAACAGAAATTATTCAAATTGTAATTAATTTTCAATGGTGCAGCAGAATGGATGAATGAGCGGATTTTAGCAAGTACCTCCTGGTATCCAGTTGAGAGATATTTACCATTTCGTTTATTCCTGATATAGTTTGTGAAGAAACAAGCTCTCTTTTATTCTGCTGATGCCAACTATTATAACCATCTTCTTTGGTGAAGTTTTAGAACTACAGAAATAACATTAAAGCCATAGGGGAGCAATTGCTGCTGATAACATGTGAAGCCAATCTTTCTTCCTCTTTGAGTTTGCTACACTTACTTTGATGAAAATAGATATGGATATTTAAAATTATGAAAGGGAATGAACTCAACCATAAAAAGTTGAAGTGAGAAGTATAATTTCATCAGAGTGCTTGGGAGTCTTAGGGGATATTTCTAAATTGTGGACAGAGCTCCTTGAAATCACATTTTTTGCTATTTGCTTTGATAAATAATTTGAAAATGCTGAGAAGAGTAATTTGCAGCTGTAGTGAAAATACAGGCGTTGCAATATGCAAAGTTACAACATTAAAATAGAATAATTCTCTATTGGGATCTTGCCTTGCCTGCCTCTTGCATGTGAATGTGTATCTGTGAATGGAAGGAAAATCTAACAAGATCAAGCTACTCTTAAAAGGGGTATCGAAAAAACAAAGCATCACTGTAAGCAGCGTTATTCAGTGAGCAATTCCAAGGTTGCATATATTATGTTTGAAGTACAACATCTCTCCTTATTGACATTTCAATGGCTTAACCTGTTTCAAACCGTAGTGTTAGCTCGTTCCTCTTGCTGAAGACACCTCCACAGGCAGGCAGCAAGTAGCACACAGGGAGTTTCAAAGCTTTCCTCCCATTCACCCTCTAATCTTGTGCTCTGTGCTGCAGCTCGAAGCTTTGGGGAATGAGTAGTTTAATTCTGCAGCATTATGTAACACTTTTATAGTTAAGACTCAGCATTAAAATAAATTCAAATATAGATCAGGTCAACCCCCTGAAATCTTCCATTTGGAATTGCTGTGCCATCTGCAGATGTGCAGCGTGGCTTTGCTGCAGGGGTGCCAGGTGCCCAGCCCCAGGTGCTGCAGCCACACAGCTCGGGAGGCGACAGGGACCATGCACTGCCAGGGTGAGACCCCTGTGTGCAGATGGACAGCTGGACCCTGCTCTGGCAGCAGGGCTTTTGTTCCAGACACGGGCCACTGCTGCTGGAGTTGGTAGATCGCTTTGTTTTGACAGAGACAGTCGAATTAAGGCTTTTGTTCTCCGTAGGCATGGAATGGCTAAAGGCAGTTACACACATCTGAGTGCTCTTTGCCTTATTGCAACAAATTAATGGTGAATGCACCGAGTGGGGCAGTTTGCAGACAGGCAAAGAGTAACGACTCGCAGGAATGCAAGGTGAAACCACCTCATGGTGTCCTGTTTTCCTCAGTTCATCCAACGTGAAGAAGTGGGAGACGGAGCTGCAGTCGCTGCGGGAGAGCAACGCGCGGCTGTCCACGGCCCTGCAGGAGTCGGCGGCCAGCATCGAGCACTGGAAGAAGCAGTTCTCAGCCTGCAAGGAGGAGAACGACCAGCTGAGGGGCAAGGTAGCAGAGCATACCCACAGGAGAGCCGCCCCTCCCGTCGGCTGCTCCCACCATTTTGCTCTTTCTTTGGGATCTCTGCAGCTTTCTCGCTGTGTGTGTTAGGAGATGGATTTGGTCTTTGAAAGGGAGGTGGATGGGGAATTGAGGCACCTGCCTCCCTCTGCACACGGCGGGCAGGGAGGGATCGGAGGAGCTGCCGCATCACGTGAAGTTCCCTACCTCGGGCTTTGGGAGACTTGGTGTCAGCAGGGCTTGCTGACTGGGGTGAAAAACCAGAAAGGTTCTAAAAGTGGGGCTACTATTGCATATCCCTTTCAAAGCTCACTTAAATACTGCCAGATATGGGTGAGCAGAAGGTGTGGTCGTGGCCTGGTTACCCACAGGAACCCAGCCTGGGAACCGCTCTGAAGCGAATCCCGGCAGCGTGCAGGGGAATGAGGACGTGAGTTATTTCCTCAGCACTGTGGGCTGTGAGCCGGCTCCTCCAGCACTCACACCTGGCACATCTCACCCAGAAACCTGCCAACAGGCACTGTCAAAAGCCTTTTCCCCTTCATTACTGAGCACATTTCTCAGTTGTGTAAGATGGAGGATTAGCAATGTCTACAGCAGAGAACAACTGAGAAGTTTAAATTTGTGAGGTCTCAGTTTGGAGTAGTCATTAGTACCATCTCTCAGATACTACTGCGCTATCTGCAACAGCCCCACATAGGGCTGACACCAGCCTATGGGCACCGGGGATCCTGGTTTCCATGAGCACTGCTTGCAGGGATAATTTCACCCTGTTCATCCTAAATGTTTTTGGAAAAGCTGGATCCTTTTCCTGCTTGCTTAGATGGATCACTGGGACATTTGAAGTAGAGATATTGTATCAGTCTGGTGAGGATATTTTTTTGTTTAGTGTTTGCTTTTGAAGAGGGAAGGAATTTCATGTCTTTTTGTGTGTCAGTAGGCTGCAAGTAGTATTTCAGTGTTGGAGGTGGTTTGGCTTGTCGGCTCTCAAAATCCGTGTGGAACAACCCTTTTTTTGAGGCAGATACTCACTGTTTATTCTCTTGTGTTCCATGAGTGCACAGTGGTAACACAGAGATCAAACCAGAGCTGTATTAACTGATTTTACATTAATAAATTAATATTAGTTGTTACATGATTTGGATTCCTATATCCAGTCTCCTGTGGATAGGGGAGAAGTGAGAGACTGGAACAGTATGTTATAGGAAAATACCTTAATTTGAAGGGTAGTTATTTCCTTTTCTGTACTGTTGCAGAGAAAAGTTGTTCTCATCAACACATGCCACATCCCAGTAGCTGTACTAGAGATGAAGAGATTATTAAAACACCACCTTGCTGCAGCTTCAAAGTCACCGTGTTGGTGACCAGCCAGACTGTGCAGCGATGCTGTCTGTATAATGTGCTGTCTTTCTCTATACAGGGAGGTTTCCTGAGGTTTTCCCCCAAGTAGGTTCCTTGCTCGATGCTCACACTGCACCACTGCAGCGCCCTGGGAAGTTCCTTCTCCTTTATTAATTGGGTCAGAATTTTTTGCATACTGCTCTACCTTCAAATGAGAGAAGTTATAATCCCAAGGCAACACGATGCTGAGAATTAAAGTACATACTTTAATGAGCTGGTCCGTGGGCCTGTGGGAAGTGCATCTCCTGGGAGCTGAGTCCAGAGCTGGCAGCAGGAGGTGTGGAGGGAGCAAAGCGCATCCCTGGGCGAGAGAACAAAGCAGCAGATGTTGCTCTGAACTGGTTGTCCCTCCACAGTTTTGATGCTGTGTCCCTCATACACCAGCTAGAATAATAAGCAACCCCCGAGAGATTTCTTTTCCTTGTTGTGTTAAGAAAACCCCTTCCTTGTAGTCTTGTGTTGGCTTCATAGGAGTGAAGGGCAGATTTTATCCCCAGTTCCACTTATTTTAGCAGCTCAGTGTTTTGTGCATTCCTGAGTACTTACAAGAGAGATTGTAAGAGTCAATAAATACAGACCTAGGGCTTCCTAGTGGATGTGTAAATTGGCTCTTTTGAAGGAAAGAAGCGATAATTTGGTTGCAGTGAATCAAATGCTATGATTTAGGAAAGAGGTCCTATGTCCATTTCATCAGCTGTGTTCTGCCCCAGATTTTCAGAAATTTGAAAAATTTCACCTAATGTCTGACATTTCTTAAAGATTGAAGAACTGGAGGAACAGTGCAATGAAATAAATAAAGAGAAGGAAAGAAATGCACAGTTGAGTAGACGTCTCCAGGAACTGGAAACAGAACTTCAGGACAAAGAGCTGGTGAGTGCCCTGAACAGAGAAATGGCATTTTCATGTTTGAGTGGGACTGTCTGCTTTTCTCTTGGGATGTAGATTCATGGAGTGGCTCACCTACCACCAGCAGCAGCCTGATGTCTTGGGGTGTTGCCTGCTTCTAGTTTTTCCATGTACAGTCCCTTGTTGGGTAGTGTTTCTCCATCCAGGTTTTGTGATATGTAATGTCCTGTGACTGCACACTGTAGTTTGGCAGGGGTTAGAAAAGGATGCTTTTATGTACACAACACTTGTTCTAGAAGAAAAGCCAGAGTGGTGGAACTTGGTGCCCAGTGCCAGACAGATGTGTGCTGAGAACGGATTCATTTGACACTCCCCATGCTGAAAACTCCCATAGAAATCAGGACCGTCATTAAAAAGACATCATTTACAAAATAATTTGGCATTTGTGTAACGAGTCCTGTTTCTTTTTCTGGATGGCTCATAGTTGGCAGCTTTGCTGTTTTATGGTCTCACTCTGATCTCAGAGCCAAGAGTGAGAAATTCAGATTCATCTAGAGTACCCCAATTTTTCATTTTTGACATTACAGGGTGTTAATTTTTCTAAGGAGGATAATGGCTTGGAACCCCAGAACAGTGGGGAAAATGATGGGAAGCTCTTTTTTTTCCGTTGTCACAGTGACCAAATGCTCTGTGCTGGCTGAAGAGAAAAAGCAGTGCAGTAAAGTTTGCCATGTGCCATTACAGCATCTCTGCTGGCGCTCTTAAAAGCAGTGCTGTTAAGGGGTTTCGTGGTGGCGCAAGGAAATAGTTTAGGGAGATGGATTTTGATGCACTGTCATAAATATAGTGTTTTTCAGCCCTGTATTTCAAAGGAAATTGTAATGCTCTCTTCCCAACCTTTCTGTGGCAATATCATATATAACAACCTTTATTCTCTCCTAGCGTTCTCCTCAAGATTCATGTTTTTACTGTACCAAATGAACCAGAAAGTTGATTGACTTGTAAATATTACATGCCTGTCTTCCCTTTACACTGAAAATATACTAACTTGTTTTAAAAATTCATGCTTACATTAGCAGGTTCTTGATTAGCTCTAAACTACCCCTAAGTAAGTTTTCATGGTCTGGAATCCAAACCCCCATGAAGCCTGCTTATGGCATTGCCATGTAAGAGAAGCTGCTGGTACCCTTCTCATGCAGGAGGTGCTTCTCCACCAAGTGGTTCCTCCACCAAATCCAGGTCTCTCTGATTTCGAGACAAGGATTTTGCGTGGAACAGTGTCAAACGCTTTGCACAAGTCCGGGTAGTGCAGGGATATACCTCTGCTTTCTCTGGAGATCATCACCCACGTGGGCAGTTTCTGGAGGAGGATCTTGCACTTTTTTTCAAGTCGTCTTAATTTCCAGCAGAGACATGGATTCCTTCTGTCCCTCTTTCCATTAACTCCCTTCATCAAGTCTGCTCAATTTGGGTAGTGAGGCCAGAACCAAATACTGATTTTGGGGGAAGGGTAGGTGGTGGTTATCAGAGCTGTACTGTGGGGGAAAACCCATTACACCTGTGTTCTGTAATGATGTCTCTATTTGTGCAGCTGATAATGCCACTGGCCTTTTTTTTTTTTGCTGTCATACATCATTGAAATTGTCTAATTTGCTCTTTGCTACCATCTATAAATTGCTTGTAGCATTACAGCCATTCAGATTTCTCTGGTATTTAATACATCTTTTGCATAGGTATATGGTTTAGGTTAAGATTTTATTAATATAATTCATGGAATTCATGCTAGAGATTGGATTACATTGCCAGTTTTAGAAATGCAAAGTAAAAACTTTAGTGAAAAAATGTATTCTTGTAGAATATTAGCAATTTTGGAATGCAAGCAGGTTATTTTGATTATTTTCCATCCAAATACTGTGCAGAATACAATAAAATATGCAAAGCCATTTCATCTTTTCAAATTTTCATTATGTTTTAAATTGAAGCTTGCACTAATATTTTTTCTTTTGTGTTTTCAAAGGAACTGGAAGAGCTCCGAAAGCAGGGTGAAATTATACCAGAGCTTATGTCAGAATGTGAATCTGTATCTGAACAATTACAGGTACAGTTTAGCAGTGAAATTAATTTCCAAATAGTTGGTACCTTTCCTTCACTTTTTTTTCTCGTAGCTGTATGCATTTCTCTGTTCAGACCTCAGTGTTTCAAGGCAAAAGAGCTCCAGTTTGTAAAAACAAAAAGTGCTAATTACGTGCAAAATACACGGTGCCATTCCCAGCACAGGAGGGGTTAAATAGCTCCATTGCAGAAGCTGGTTTGCCTGGGATCGTGTAGCATCCATCTCCTGCAATTCCAGGCTGTCCCGCGTTCCTGCTGCTCTGGGCTCGTGGAGCTGCACCACTGCCACGTGTGTCGAGCAGCTGCCCAGGACCTGGGGCTGATTGCTGCACTGGCACCAGGGCAGGCTTTGGGAAAGAAGCAGATGAGCAGAGCTGCTCGCCTCCAGGGGTAAAAGTTCACCCGAGGATGTGTTCGTGTGCTGTGTCATCCCTTTCCAGCAGCGCTGGGATGTGCCCGTGGCAGGTGCTCGGGAGCCCTGCCCCAGCCAGCAGCTGGACTTAGGGCATCGCCTCCTCGAGTCGGGTCTTGTGGAAATGCAATAAATTAATACATGAAAAGAGAACAAAAATGAGCAGTCTCATCAATGAAGTAAAATCCAATCAATAAATAAGCCATTACGCAAAGTAGAACTTTAAAAAAATACCAATAAATCCCAAAGTGCTGAATAAAGCAACTTTATTCCTCTGACAGTATTTTCTAAGTTTGTTTTTCAAGGTTAAACCACTGTAGATAATTCTGTATGTAACTGGTGGCATGGTGTCTAATTCTGCAACTGTAGCAATGACAGAAATGTATGCACAGTGCATGATTTAAATCCAGCTGAATTTGAAGATATCAAGCAAATGACAAAGTCTGATGCAAAGCATCTTTTCCGGTTAATCTGTGTCCTTTCCTGCGTGGGCTTTTAATCAGACAAGCTCATGTCAGTTGCTCTCAGAGGTGCTTGTGTTAATCAGTTTACAGAAGTTCGAGCAAACTCTCACAGCCCAGCTGCCATTTGTTGCTTTAATCTGTGAAATGCTGTTCATCTTTCTTCTCTGTGATTCATCTTATTGTCTCTTTTGTCTTTAAGGCTGCTGAGAAAAAGAACAAAGATCTTGAAGAGAAAGTCAGAACGCTAAGGACAGAAGTCGAAGAGAGCAAGCATAGGCAGACCAACCTTAAAACTGAATTAAAGAATTTTTTAGATGTACTAGATGGGAAGATAGATGAATTACATGATTTCCGACAAGGACTGTCTAAACTTGGGGTTGACAATTAGATGGCAATAGATCTTTTTTGTAATCTAGGGTCTGGATGTTTGATGTTTTGTTGATCCCAAATGTGTGTTTTACAAAATATAACTAGAATGTTCCACTTGTTTGCATTGGTTTTGTACATAGAGGCTGAAAATTTGCTGTGGGTTTTTTTTGGTGGGTTTCTTTTTTCCTGTTTGTTTATTTACCAAACCAATCGTGCTGCTCACTGAATTCTGTTGAGATTAGAAACTTTCTATATTGCTGCTCTGGCTTTGTGGGTTTGGGAACAAGTAGAGGGTTCTGTCTCAGGAATCTGGAACTAGATCTACCTTAAAATGAATATGCAGTTAGTTGTTGCAGGGAAATTTATATCTTTCTTAAGGGCTGTTGCAACCATAGAAACAGAAAAGAAATCTTTTTCTTGTCCGGACTATCAGCACTCTTATCAAAATTTACTTTATTCCTTGGTGGAGCAGAGAGATTAACTAGAGCCCCTGCAGTTTGTAAAATGTGCCTGTGATGAGCTGCAGTCAGGAGAATCACTTCTCACAGATACCAGTATCTTTAGGGACCATGTCAATCAGGCCTGATTCACCAAAAAAAATGCAGTGGATTTCAGATCACCTCTGATAGAGGTTGCATGTGCTTGCCTGGACCCATACAGCACGAAGTCAACAATGCAGAAAGGAGTTTCAGCTCTCGAAATCGTGTCTTACCCAGTCAGTGAGAACAGCTTCTCTTGCTTAGCAGCATCACCTCTCTCTGGCCTTCAGTTTTGAACTCATATGGTTCCATCATCGTGTGCATCTCTGAAAAATGCCCACCTGAGTCTGGAGACCAGATACTTATTTTTGAAAGTGGTATGTTGCTGGTTTGTACAGGACTCATACCCCTCTGTGTGCAGCTTGATTGTTGTTAATTAACTTCTGCAGCAGTGAGGAAGGAGACATTGATCTGAAGAGCATCATAAGGGCACTGGAAGGTGTTGCTCAGAAGCAAATTTCTGCCCAGGAGACTGGCAGGGCGATGGCCACATGAAATCAAAGTCCTTTCCCATGATTTCTGCATTCTCTGGCAGCAGGGTGGGAGTTAGTCACCAAGTTAGAATGTACAAAAAAACCCCTCAACCCGAGAGGCAGAAATGCTCTTTTATTCTTGAACTGATTATTCAGCAGCTCTAAGAATGTTTTGAGAAATGCAAGGTCGTACCCTGGCGTTCAGTGAGAGGGAAGTTCAGTTCATCACAGACAGGGATGTAAAAAGGGCCAGAGAGGAGAATCCAGCCCAAGCTTTACTCTCTCCGCTAGCACTTCCTTCAGCTTCTTTCTCTTCTTTCTCCATAACCTGTTTTAAGAGTGTTTACATGGGATCTTAATTAATTCAGGAAAGTACTTTTGTGTATGTGACATTGTTATTTGCTTGATTCAGAAGCCAGCTTGGTTAAGCACTGTGTTAGTGCTTTCCAGCAGTGACTGATATAAAATGGCCATGCTTTTCTTGGAATTTCGAGGCTTTTTTCTTTTTTTGGTACATCTCGATTATTAAAATGACCTTTAAAAGAAAGGTGGGTGGTAGATGAACATGCATTGAATACTTTTTGCAGATGAATATATAATCTCCGTCATGGAGATAGGATCTATCTGCAATTGTCCCTTGAATTTTCATTTCATCTGTTACTGTTACAGTATCTTCATTGCCTGTTTTTTAGAATGGACTTTGAGTATTTTAACCATTATGACCATTTAAGTCTCTTTTTAAAAAATTGTTATAGGCTGTTGATATTTAAAAATAAAAATAAAAATCAGGTACATAGCATGTAGGCGTGTGAAAATTAGACTTTGCCAGCATGGAAGATTCAACAGTTGCATAATGTGGGGTTAGATCAGACTTCTCAAAATTGAAAATGACGTCAGAAACTGTGTGGTTGTGCACAAGTAGTCTCATTTTTAGTCTTTTTATTTGATAGAAAGTCAGATATATACCATAATTTAGCAGGCAGCTCATCCTGCTTCTCCTCTCCTCCCATGCTGCTTTTGGTCCCTGCATCAGTTGGGAACCACAGGATAGCACAATTAAGAGCTGCAAGCAGTACTGGCAGTCAGGGCCCTACTCCTCACAGTGGTTCATTGCTTTTGCACCAAGGACCCTGCTCTGTCTTCCTGCTGAGTAATCTTAGGGCTTCTCTCTTTGTTTTAATATAAATTATGTTTTTAACATGATGCTGGGTAAAGGGATGCAAAAGACTGTGAAAAAATTATATTATTTGGCTTAATCCAGATCTTTTTTTTCCACTGTAGTCAGGTCTATCTCAGATCCAGTTCATTAGGAATGTATTAAGCCACTCTTAAATTGCAGAGAAGTGTTTCCATGGGATTGCATCGATTAAACAGATGGAGTTTGATGCTGGCACATTAAGCCAGTGCATGGCTCTGACACAGGCAGTTATTTCTGGGTGCTTAGTGCCCACCAGAGGAACAATGGAGTGTCCTTAAAGAAATCCCTGCCCTGTCCCTTCCGTCTTGTCCCTGATGTGTATATCACATATCTGCTATTGCTCTGATGTTGAGTTGTTAGGGATGCCTGTACACAGCTTTATGCTGTGGGAAACTCCATCCTTCAAGCATCCAAGGGCTTGTTATAATTGCCTTCTTTCTTTTTCCTTCCCAACAGCAGTAAGTTGAGAACTTCTACGTATAATCACTTAAACCTCCCCAAACGTCATCTCTTTTAACCTTTCCATCTCTTTCATTGGATTTTTCCATCTTCAGGAGCAAAAAGCATGGTAAGAAGAGGCAGTGCATGCTCTTAGGAGTGTTTGGGCCCTAAATGCTGCTGCCCTTTCCGGCCTGTCCCAGTCCCCGCCCCAGGGGAGCAGCAGTGTCACACACTGCTTATTCCTTGATGCTCTCTGGTGGCCCAGCTCTAATGTGTGTGCCAGACTGAGAGCCTCACACTGCTCCCCTGAGACTCATCACAGCACTGAAATGCCTCCTGTGTCCTGATGGGAGCACCAGGGCAGCCAGCCTTCCCCCACCACAATGCACACACCATCCTGCGGATGCACTGACCCTCCTTCTGTGCACGTGGAATTTCACCTGTCCCTGTGGGCACCCTGAGTTCAACTGGCAGACACCTGCTTCGGGATGGCCCTAAATACTACCAGGCGAGGAAATACCATCCCTGTCCAAGAGAGGAGCTGCAGTTTGGTTTTGTTTGTCACACAGTGCTGGGCAAATCTGGCTTCCCTGTGCCATCAGCAATGCCTTGGTCAGCGCTCCACTCCCACCCAGCCTGGCACAGGTTTATAGGCAGCTGTACCTCACCTTGGGTGACCCTGAGTTCCCTTTCTGGACACAGGTTTCTCCCTCTAAGTGGTTTATGGCAGGATCTCTCCTACCTCATTTACATGGTCTTTCCTTAACAAAGGATGTGTGCTTGGCACTTCCTGTGTGGGTTTCTGTCGGCTGCACCACCGTGGGTCCTGCCACACTGCCCATCCTGCCTGGCTGGCCCTCGTGGCATCAGCAACCTGGGAGCTTTAGGAAGAAAAATCTGTGCTGGCCTCCTGTGACACCAGGGCAGAGGTGTCTTACTGACCTCTGGGTGAGACGCTTCTGTGAGGTGGTGTTAGAGCTGCTGAATAATAGTAGGATTTGAGGGGTCTTGACAAAATGAGAAATAAACAGGTCTACTTTGTATTACATAAAAGCAAAAGTGACATAAAAAATGGATAGAATTGTTTTCAAGGGGAGAGAATGTTCCGTTGGATATATTATGTCACATTTTGGAAAAATACCTTAGTCTCATATTAGGAGTAAGTTATTTCAAAATGTAAAAATTGAACTTTGTTGCACACCTCAGAATAAAGTAGGTTAACCTTTTTGGGTTTTTATTATTTGGCTGAATCTTTTTTTGCCAATTTTGACTCAACTTCACAAGTAGTTCTGTTTGGCCTAGAAGTGCATTTTCAGCAAATGCAGTACTTCACAGTGTTCTGTCTCCACCTAATTGGTGTCTCCTTTACTAAGTGAGCTCACTGGAAGAAAACTCTTTTCTTTAAGAAATTCAGCTCCACCTGTCATTTTCTGTATCCGAGCATTCAAAAAATGCACTTTCTAAAAACAGTTTTACACTGGGTGCGTCTGTGGCCAGAAAATAAATGTTATTTAGAGAGTATATTTTTTTTCTGGGCAAACACCTCATTTGGTTTTTATGTGAGCGATTTAGGGAGAACAATTTTTTAAAGCTGCTCGATGAATTAAGGTGAGCAGGAAGGGTTTCTGCTGTTCTGCCTGCTGTCCCTGCCTCTGCCACTGTCCTACAAGCGTACCAGCCAAAGCACTTGTGGTGCTGAGGCAGGTGCTCGCCTGCCCTGTCCAGTGATTGCTCGGTGGCTTGTTGGGTACAGGGGACACACATCCCACAGGCAGCAGGGCTCAAATTGTCTGTCAAATTCTGCTCTCCTTTCTATACTGTTTATTTTTTTCCCCAAGTGTTTTATTTCTTTTCCTTACTGATTTTTTGCCACCTTTGGCTGCGTCATAAGTGACAGAAGGAAGATTCCCTGTTACTGTCACCACTTTGCAGTGGTGGGAGTTTCTCAGCTACAAGACCATGCTCTTCCTTAGATTCTTCCAGAGTTATCTCAGCAAAACTCTCCGAAGCATCAGTGGCTTGTAAGGAATATAGTGCTGTCTTCCTGAGCCTATGGATTAACAAAGATAAAACCCCTTAGTGTGTGCCTGATACTGAATCCGAAGGGAAGAGGCAGCAGCAGCAGCAAATTTTTCGGACTGTTGTTTCAGCAGAGGTTTCAGTGAAAGATGTGCTCTGCCCTCAAGCTGTGGATGTGCCAAAGGTCTGGATGGTCACACTGATCCACCAGCTCACCCACCTTTGTCCGGGCAGTTCCGGGCTTGTCAAGCCTGTAAATATCAAAAACTCCTCAGCATATCACAGAGGTGGTGGTGTGAGGGATGGAAGGGAAAGGTTCACACACACACAGCTGAGAGAGCACTGCAGCCACGGCTCTGGTTGTGGTCAGACACTTCCCGTCAAAAACAGGAAAAGCTGTTTCTGTCCCACAGGGCCTCAGCAGTACCAGGGACCTTGCAGAAGGGCAGATCCAGCTTTCGGGAGGCTGAGGGGCAGCAAGGAGTCCCAGGCTGGGCTGGCAGGGTCTGGTTGTGGGCACGATTTAGCAATGGTGAGACAGAAAGCTACGCTGAAGTAATTTTTCTTTCCATAGATCATGTTCAACAAGCACGTGTGTGTCAGGCAAAGCAATACACAGCCACGAGGCTAATCCAGACACACCCGCAGTCAGGGAGCCCCAGCTGGCCCGCACAGCCTGGCCAGGGATGCTGTGCCTGGAGTCCTGCATCCCCAGAGCTCGGCAGGGCTTTAGGCTCACTGCTGGAATGCAAACCTGACGTGAAGTTTGCACAGCCTAAATACCATTCTCTGTGGTAAATGATAAGGTACCTGAAGTGAAATAGAGTCAGGAGGCGAATGATAAATGTGATGAAGGTGCTTCCCAAAGGAGGGCTCTCCTGCAGGCGGTGGGCAGAGCTGCTCCTGGCCAGGAGGACTTTGCTTGCATCCCTGGGGGATATTGGATGTCCAGCCTTTGATTTTCTACTGTGTTTTGTGTTAGCTCTTCTTCTTTTTTTTTTTTTTTTTTTTTTTTTAACGGGTAGCCTGAACATACAGTCTTCAGATGAAGGTGCCTATACCTCCAAAATTTTTATATGCACATTTTGAAATTTAGTTAATTTAATTACCTAATAATAATGGTACATACAAGAAAGGCACTTGAGAAAAATCTGTCTGCTCTTGTATTTTTGTTTGGGTTGGGTTTGTTTGTTTTTTTAACACTGGTTAGCAATAATTATTTTAGCCATATACTAGCTAAAAAGACCGATATCTAAGATTTGTGAACTAAGCTTCTAAGTTTGCAGGATTTTGATTAAGCTGGGTATGTGATGAGGAGGCTATGCTCAATAAAAGAGTATTTTGCAGCATTTAGATGTTTTCATTTAATTGCCTAATAGTGATCATGAATATAATATTCTATGAAGCTCATCATGAATGACAAACAAAGCACATCATTTTTAACATGAATATATCCCTTGTAGTTGAAAGTTCTGAGAGTGTACTAGTGTGGTCTGCTATACCAAAATATTTAGATTATTATGAGATTTTAGTACTACAGATAAACATACACCCTGTTTTTACTGTTTCAAGTAAAGTTTAGTGAATGACTGACAATTTGTTGGTATACAACTGTGGGAAAACACTGCAGTGCTCTAAATGTATATTTTTATTTGGGTTTATTATATTTAGTATATGTTTTAATGAAAACTGAAGTGTTTACTACAGTTGGATCATTGTAAAAACATCTCTTACCTCATCATTTTGTCTGCTGTAAAAAAGTACTATCCTCTTTTTTTTTCTTTTTTCAAATTGACCATAGACAGTCAACGTTAATATTTAGATTCCTAGTAGCAGTAAATGCTGGGTTTTATATCTATGAAATGAAAACTTGATTTTTTTCTTTATGAACTTATTATATAACTTTGTGATTTTTATCTGATTTTATTGTAACATAAAGTTGTTTTATGTAAAAATATATAGTTTAAGTAAAATCTCTTGTCTCACTGTCTTCATTGACTTCAGAAAATTAATATCTTTGAGGTTGCAAGTCTGAACTCAATGGAATGCTGTCCTTTGATCAGAAGAATGTGATTTTGATCTATAGTTATGGTATAGAGACTTGGTAATCTTAAGAACTCTTTTTTCAAGAGGTGGAGCTTAAAAATGTTTGTCTTGCTTCACTTTGTTCCATTACCCCAGTCAGAGGGGGTGCAGGATTAGCGGTACTTACATGACTGGAAAAATAGAATTTATAAATATTTGGACATGATATTCTGGCTTTATTGTGTGCTGAGAGAGGCCTATTGTCAGGAAGCAGCTTTTTGTTGCCCTGTTTGGGGTGTGCTCGGGACTGAAAACCCTCTTGTGATTCCTGTAACTGATGCGACAGCCCCTGGTGGCAGCTGAAGCTGGTATTGCCTCCGGAGACATTACCTAGGACTCAGGATTAACCCTCTGTGTTGAAATGAGGGACGTTTTGACACCCATCTCCTGCATCAGCACAGAGCAGTTAATGGGAGCCCTCTCAGGTGAGGATGCTCTCCAAGGCCCCGCTGGAGTCCAGCGACAGCGTCCACACAGCAGCACATCCCTGGACGGGAAGAGCACGGGAGTCCATCTACAGCCAGTACATAACCATGCTCTCAGCACTGTTGTGCTCATCATACAGGAGCAGGGTTTCTGTCTCTGCACCAGGCCAGGTTTCCCCAAAGGAAATAAGAGGGTTTGAAGACTGTTAAGTGGCTGTGGCTCATTGTGCCGTTGTTACTCTGGGCTACAAGGCTGCAAATGTCAGCTTTGGGGTGAGCAAGAAACTCATCTGCCCCTGACCTTTAGTCAGAGCTTTTCTACCAGGAGCCATCAATAGCTCTGACAGGCAGTACAGCAAATTCTTGCTGTCTCTGAATAACCAGGGACTACAAACCAGTAGCTACAAAACCAGCTTATGTGCATCGCTGTAGAATGCAAGTAACTGTCTCTAATTCTTAGTGAAAAACACCCCAGTTTATCGATTTGGATTTGCATAATTATGAATGTTAGTAGAACAGAAGTACCTGTGAGTACATCCCATCACCTACAGTTACCAGAAGCAAGCCCCATTCTGTTCCTAGCAAGCTGCTGGTCCCACAGTGGGCATTCCCACTCACCCATGCATGGGCCATGCATGGGGCAGTGCCTCTGCTGGGCACGGAGGTTCCTGTTTGGTACAGACACACCTGGCACTTCTGTGGCCTATCCACCTCATTAAGCCCAGGGTACATTTTTAGCATCAAGAAAGTCTCTGGTTTGTGTGAAAGGCTGGTCCTCGCCAGCTGTTCATAGTGCAAGTGACCAGTGGTTCCAAAAGCAACAGCCTGGTCCAGGAGCTGCGGTGAGTGATGCTGCCAGCAGGGATATCTGCTGCTGCTGTCTGTGAACCCTTAATTTTCACGTTTGACTGGATTCCTGTCAGAAAACTTGGAAGCCTCCTCAATGGAGTGTGTCCTTCCACAGTCACACATTAAAAAGTGTTATACCTGGCTATGGGCTGCTGAGCTGTGGTGTGCCACCCCGGGATGTCTGATGGAAACATGAGGTGAACTTTGAATCAGATGTTTGACTCTAAGTGGATGAACTACCCTATAATATGTACTCCTTTTGAACACCTTGAATTCCTTCAACAGCATAGGAAAAGATGATAGGCCATAATTTCCTTCCTTTTGGAGGAAAACCCCCAGCATGGCACCATGGGGGAGGCCTGTGTAAAGGTAGCACAGGATGAGATCCCTGAGCAGGAACAGGCTTGCTCTCTCCATAACACATGTAGCTGGTGACAAGGTTGAACTTACATAAAATTCAACATTATTCAGTCCCACACACTTTTAATTTTCCATGCTTTTCATCTGAACGCATGTCTGCACCAACAAGGCAAGAAAGGAAGATATGTTAATTATATATTATTAACTGTCTCCCCACTTCCTAGAAGAGTTGAGCATTTTTTCAAATTCACTGCATACATTTTCTTTTCTTTCTTTTTTAGTCCTAAAAAGTAGCCAAAATCTTTTAAAAAATTTTAATTATTTACAACGTTAAATATCCTTTACATAATCAGCATTGCCAACCAGAGCAGAAGAGCAGCATCAGTGAGACTAATACATAGTGGGCTGTTCTGCTCCTGAGAACAACTGAAATGTTAATGTTGGATATAAAAATATGTCAGTAGCAGCTGAAAAAGCAAAGCCAGGTGATGACAGGAGCTCAGCCTGACCTGCAGCGGTGGTGCAGCCATGCTTCAGTCACCGAACCCAGTGAAGTCCAACCACCCTTCAAAAACAGAAAAAAATGCCCTGCCAGGTGCAGTGCCAGGTTTGATTTCAGCAAGCAAGGCTAAAAATGGCCATCCAAAGGCTCGTGAAGCAGCTCTGCGAGGGCTGTGCCAGACCCTGCCACACAGCTTTCCACTTTGTCATCGACAGGGCAGCACTGCCATGGAGCTGTTCAGGCTGTGGAGATCTGAGACCTGGTGAATTTTAAAAGCATAGCTAACCTTTGCAAGGCAAACATTCCAATCCTATTGCAATAATGCACTGCTGGGAACATGTAACAGATCACTGCAGCCAAGTGGTGCTTAACTCTGACCTCTGCCTCTGAATTTTTCAAAGACAGATCTTCGTGCTATGAAATTCCCTTTGGGTCTCAAAACTTTTCCCAAACATTTAATATATTTCAATAACTTCAGAAATGTTAGATCTGCTCAGAAGCACTGTCTGAAATGAAATGATCTCTAGATGGAAAACTGCATGTCGAAAATCGGAGATTTTTGTGAGCCAACATGAGGCCCAGCTTCTGGTTTTGAGGCTGTATTCCAGCTGTACAGGCACAGCAGCAAGACACATCTCACTGAATCAATCCTGCTCTAGCAGAGCTTTGGAGACCTACTATTCTCCACCACAAAATGGATCTCTTCATAAATACCTACCCCCCTGCGTTTGTGTGTACAGTGGTTGTATCCAGGACCCCAGAGCTAAATCCCCTGCAGCTTTCTAGCACCATACTTCCACATCCATGGCTGGATGCTACAGACAGAGCAAGGGCTTAAAACCCCTGAACAACATGTCTTGACAACGTTTTGCATTTAATTAATCCAGTTTATGAGCAGATACATCTATTGGCACATGAAGCACGTTCATTTGAGTATTTGTGTTTTCCTTCTATGTCCTCTCCATTCATTAGTACTGGCAGTCTATGAAAAAGAAATCTGTGGCTGCTGTAATCAAGAGGGATTGAGCTCTTGCTTTTCTCCTGACTTTTCATCATTGAATATGATTTGTTGCATATGCCCTGGGTTGTGCTTAATGTGTGCTGGCTGGAGGGAATTCAGACGTTTGGGGAATTATAAATAATAGCAGCGCTGGCAACCTTTTTGCATTATCATGTCACACTGAAACATATCCTTTTCCAAAGCTATTTACATTTAGTCTTTCGCCACTTATTGCATTGCTACCATTAGCCATGGCTTTAATTTTTCTCTGGATGCAGGTTTGTACTGTTCGTTAGCCTGAAGATGAACGTTGCAAAACAGGATGCTGGAGTTCCCTGCAGAACAGAGACCTTTCCAATCCTCTTCATCTATAGCAGTGTTGGGTGCATTTATAAAGATAATCCCTGGCTCTGAAACATGAGAAATTGCAGTGATTCACTAATCACTCCCTAATGCTGTGGAGGTCCCATGGTCACCAGCGCAGTCATTTCAGTGGGTGGGGAATGGCTTTAGGACAGGGATGAAGATACAGGAACGATGTTTAAAAACCAGAAGGGAAAGAGCAGCCCTTTTCTCTGCAGCAGATACTACCCGGAGTGCTCACACAGGCGAAGAGCTCCTTTTGGCAGAGCAGAGAGGATGCACTGCTGGCTCCTCACCCCGTGTGCCTGCACGCTCCTGCACACTTCTCAGGACTTCCATTCCAACCTAGCGGGCTCGGGAGGAGGGGATGGCACAGAGCTCTCCACGTAGGCTGGGGAAGCGTAGGCACTGGATCCTAGTTCGCTGTCACCTCTTGCTTCGCAGGAAGAGACTGTGGGAAGGGCAGTGACTCACTTGCTGATGAATAAGTGATTCAAGCATGTCTCCAGGAGTGGGACAGACTCATTTCCTCACCCCCAGAGTCTGCCGTGCCCACTGCCATGGAGCCGAGACACACGGATACCACGCTGCTGGTGTCGGAGCTGGCAGCCTTTCCACTCCTTCTGGGTGAGAAGAGGATGGGAACCAGGGGTGGAGCAGAGGCTCAGAGAAATACCTTTGCCAAGGCTCTGCAAAGACACCCGTAGGATGATGTTTAGACTATTGCCTCGGGATAGAAAGGAGCTGCAAATGTCTTCATGACACTAAGAGTGATTAACTGATGCTCAAGTGGAGGGAACCCCAGTGTCCCAGGAGGACAGGGAGTTCCCCTCCCAAGCTGCAGCCTGGCCAGCCTTTCCCCAGGCTCCTCACCCTTTGGGTGCTGGCAGGGCAGGCTGGGTGCTGCTGTGGGTAGGGGCTGCTTGTGGCCCCTTCCTGCCAGAAGGCCCTTGCTCAGGGCTGGCCCCAAGCCACGGCCATGTGACCGTGATCACCTGCAGGCAGCTGCCCCGGGAGGATGCTGTCCCCCCATCCTCAGCAGTTTAATAGGGATTTGGGGCAGGAGGGGGATGTAGTGGAAAATGAACAAACATAGTTTTGCTAAATATGTTTTCTAAGCAGTTTGTGGCTCACCCTTACTGCAAGAGCAAAGGCTTGCTACAGATGGCTTGTTTTACAAAACATTTTCACAAGTAGCTGAGCTGTTAATGTCACTGTTACCTGAGCAGATTTAATTGTGTTGCTTCTTGCTCTCAGCTTAGCGTGGCATGCTGAGAATGAAAATCACATACCTTTTTGCCAGGAAAAAAATGCCGTGTTCTGGAGCAGTTTTGAGTGTTTCCTCCAGGGATACATTCACATATTGTTCTGAGCGGTTTTTGCTGCCAGGGTTTGCTGTGGCATTTATTAAAAAAATGCTTTCAATACCATTCAACTTTTATCATCACCATGGGTTTAGTTGAAATGATGTGTCCCTCTTTCCTACCAATATCACGTTATTATTGCATGTAGTGTGCAGATGTGCTCTTGGATGCAAATACAGGAGCTTTTGGAATTAAATCCATGCTTTTTGAGTGAGGGCATGCATAGCCTTAAGTCCCATTTTCTCCAGTGGGTGCACACTCTTATCTACCAACTGCTTTGTAGAGGAAGACTGAAGAGAGAACCATTTCCCAGCTTTTTGTTAGTCCTAATGAATGCCTTCATAGTCATCCTCTTTGTCCCTCTTTCTCCTGGTGTCTTGGCATACATGTGCTTCTTTTTATTTTAAGGGGTAAAAGAAGGCAGTGGAAGGGATTGAGGGCTGGATCATGGGTGCTGCACTGCAAACCTTCACCACTTCAAGCCCTTATATCAGACCTATTCCATAGTCCCCACAGTCCCACAGGTGCACGATGTGACACACTTGCTCAAGCCCCTGTAAGTCTGGGTCACTTCAAAATGTTCACACTCAGACTTGATTTGCTTGATTCCGTACCACTTTGCAGGTGAAAAAAGGTCAGTATTCAGCTTGTGGGCCAGCCCTGTGCACTGAACTGTGGGGTTGGCTGTGAAGAAGTTTCATAAATCCCAAAAACCAGCATGTCGACAGAAATGCTGACAAATCCAGGGCTGCACTGGCACCACCAGCTACAGCCACGTTGCTCTGTGCCCTGGCACCGCTGCCATGACTCTTCTCTTGCTGTGATCAAAGCACTGGTGTTTCAAAGTGAAGTTCTTTTAGTCAGACCAAGTAGTCTTTGAATACATTAATTTTAAACCTCCCTAAAAATACCAGCAGCTGCTGCCTGGACTGCCCTCATCACAGTTAGAAAGATCACAAGTCACAGCGGTACTATAGAAATTGATCTCTTTACCTCATGACCGCGATTTCCAGCAAATCTGTGCATTGTCAACTCTTTAAAGCCAGACAACTGTATTTTTTCAGTTTAAAAAGTCAATTCCTGCAGATGGACAATTAGGGCAATTATTCCCACCAAAGGATTCATTTACTAGCCCAGAGCGAGGTCGTTTGAGAAGGGTATTTAACGTCATAAGGGTGTCTCAGCATTTTTGCAGGTTAATATTAATCTGGTCTGGCAGAGTTGGTTACCGCGGAGCCAACCCACCAGTCCAGTTTCTCCCATTTTGTCCATCAGCCCTTGCACTTTGCTGACAGTGCATGGCACCAGCAGCTGCACCAAACATATTGAGGTGAGAAGGCATCTGCTGAAGCCTGAGCTCAACTCCAGATTAAGGTCTCTCTCCTCTTGGCACTTGCAGGTGGTTTCCTTGAGTGCCCAATCAACCTGTGGCACTGGGGCTATTTCCTACCCACCCTCCCCTCCACAGCCCAGTGTGGTCATGGTCACGGAGAGGTAGAAGAAAAATCTGAGAGTGGCTTAGAAAGGTATTTTTGAGTGCTCTTACATTTGGGCATCTCTCAGAAAACAGGCTGCAGCTTCCCCTGCAGAGCAAACTGAGCCTCAAGGCAGCAGGACACCGAGCTCACCCGGCTCAGCTGGGCATGGGCTGCAAACCTCTCCCTGCCACAGCGGTCAGCAATACCAGCAGTGCCCCGGGGTGTTTATCTGACCTGCTTATCGAGATTTTCAGTGACAGAAGCTCCACCACCTTTCCAGGCAATCTCTCCCTGAACCTCTCTGCTCCCACTGTTTGTTAGAAGGGTTTTCCTACCATTACCCTGAATCATTTCAGCTGTAATTTAAGCCCCTTATCTCCCTGTGAACACGCAGAACAAATTACTTCTCTCCTCTTTGCAGCAGCCTCTTATGTATTTGAAAACTGCTCTCTCGCCCTCTTCTCTTTAGGCTAATGCCAGTGCTTTTGGTGTTTACCTTGGCCATGCTTCTGACATCCAGGAGAATTGGTGATCCAGCAGCTACTCTGCTGAGTAGGATCCATTAAATTTTGGTAGTGAACCAGGCAGTGACGATTACTTGATAGAGGTGAAATCTTCTACACCAACCAGAAAATGGCAGCAGCACACTTTCCACAGAGCAGGCCTGTTGGCTATCCAGCAAATGAAGTGGGCTTCAGAAAACCGGTGGCTTCAGTGGTTTCTGAGTGGGTTTTCAAGGATATTTTTCAGCCTGAGATGTACAGCCCTGTTGGACACGTGAGATCAGATCCAGATGAGCTTCAGACACGGTAATGAAAGAAACCCTTAAGCAGGAGAAATCACTGTCCAGTGCTGCTGATCCTCAGAGGGCCTCTCCTGAGTAAAAGTGCTGCTGTTAAACACACAAAAGCTGTAAGATTTGCTAGAGAAATTGCAACTCACTCAGTTCTGCACATACTTTATGCTGTGTTCAACTTCCAAGCACTGTAGTTAGGAAGACAACAACAGTAAAGCAGTAAAGGGCTCCGTGCTGCCATTTGGCAGCAGGTACCAGCTAGGGGGAGGTACATCCCCTGCACACTTATTCTGCTTTAAATAACTGCACCACTAAAGGGCATGGCTTGAGAGAGCTCTCAGCCCCAGCACCAGCCCCTCCCTGTGGGCTGAGCACCCCTTCTGCCCAGGGTATCCTTGGGGAAGAAATCTTTGCTTTCACAGGACCAGATTTTGTGTATGGGAAGTGCTCAGTATTTGGGGTGGATTGTGCCCTGCTCCCCCATGCCATGCCCAGCTCAGGGGGCAGCAGGCTGCTGTGGGCACACTGCCATCGTGCCCAGCTCTGCATCACGGGTAGGTCCTTGGGAGAGTTGAGTAAGGCCGGACCTGTGCTGATGTTCCTTTTGTCTCGGGTTTGTTTGGTTTGATAGCAGTAGACAAGAAAAGGTTGTCTTTTCTCACATCCAAACAGCAGTAGGTGCTTAAACAGTAAAAAATGAACGCCCAGCTGCTGCTTCTGCTTCTCGCATGAAAACTGCTGCATACATATTTACTGTGCTGATTAAACAGCACATAAGCTCTACAGTAAAACAGGGAATTATAGCACTGTATTTTCAATTTTGTTACCAAATTACAATTCATAAATATTTGGAAAAATAAGGGCATTTACATATACCATTAGTGAGAGTGCAGTTACTGTATGGCTGCCACTTGCTATCAAAACCCAGGGTACCATGGTATAAATAATGCTCAGGTCACAGGAGTATCCTCAAATGACAGCACGCTGAATCCACTTCTTCTGTCAAGATATATTTTTATTAAGAGTCAGTATAAACTTCAAAAAAATAACTTGAATCATTTTTGCCACTATCTACCCAAAATAGCAAGAGTCTCTAAATTGAATGTAGCTGAATTTTGAAATAGTCAGCTTCCAGGGCCAATGTAAATACCTGCCATTAATAAGGCCATCACGTAATTTAAATTCATGAGAGTAGTTATAAACATGTATTGAAGTTCTCGCTGGAGAAATCCAGCCCTGCATTACAGGACTAAATCCTGAAAAATATTGTATACAATATTTTGGCTCTTTCTTTCATGTCAACAGGTCGTTGTAAATGTAGATGTATGAAAAACATTTAACATCTAAAAGTTCTCTATATTTAATCTTTCAGCTACAAAAGTAAACTTTTCAGTAATTACTGCACTAGTGTTTATTTCAAACTTGAAATTGATTTTCCCAATCAGCATTATCAAGCCATCCATAAGTGCACACTTTCTAACATGATGATAAATGGAGTATCCATGTAGTTATTTGAGAGTGAGCTGTATTAGACAAGCCAAATGTTTGAGAATTTTCTGGACAATGGAGGTAGGAGTGAAAGATTCCAGATTATGCTAAATTTTCTGGTCTGCCTCTGTCACCACAGATTTGCTTCTACTTTTATCTGACAAAAGAGATTTTCAGTTATTTTTTCACTCCTTAAACTTTGTTGTGATAGCATTACCTACTGCGTAGTAACAATCTAAATAATGTATGTTTCAATCCAGCATTTTATCTGTCTTCAGATGTGGTGAAAACACTACATGGTTGAGCCAGAAACACCTATTAGTGCAAGCATAATTTGGAGTATGATTTCTCATGCAAAAATATGAATCTGTAGCTCCTATAGAAGATCAACAGGCTTCTTTTACTTTACAAGACATTTTGGACTATGAGAACACCACACACAATCACACAGTTCTTTCATTTTGAAAGGGACAGTCTTCTACAATGTGCAAAATGAGGCACGCACTCTGTTCCAGTCAGTAAGTCTGCTATGCTGGTTAGCTGTCCCATTCTCCATTATTCTGATCATTGTCCTCCTCTTCTTCAGAATCAGCAGACACTTTCTTAATTCTCTGCATGGCTGCCTTAATGCTTCTCTCCAGCTCACTGGGGGATCCTTTACTGACATCTCTCTCAGTATCTCGATTCACTTTCCTTAGTTTAACCCCTTGCCTTATGGCAGAGAGGATGTTGTCCTTCACGGAGACGTATGGATTTGGCTGTTCCACTTTGCGAAGGTGAATTTCACTGCGCTTCAGGGAAGCCAAAACTTCATCCATGGAACCTGCAACAGATAAATCTACTGTTACCAGAAGAAAGAATGAGACAACCACACTTAAGAGGTATGAAGCCCCACCCAAGTGTTCAGGGCTCTTCCTTTAATCTTTGCTAGTGACAGGAAAAAGTTAAAGCTTTTGTATCTTTAATTGAGAATCCAATGCCTTTTCATCATTATACAAGGCTGTGCTCTAAGGAAGAAATTATACACAAAGGACAATGCTCTTTTTCATTACAACTTTATGGGCTTTCAAAAAAATTTCACTGAACCAAAAAAACTCTTGCATTCTGTGTTATAAACAATCCACCATCCCTCCTAGCCTTCCCAGAAGCCTGCTGAGACCGTCAATTGCATTTTTGCTCAGCCAAGAGAAAAATGAAAGGATTTGAGTAGAAGAGCTTGAAAGTGCACCACTGAAGCCAGTGGGAGCCGGATCAGGCCCTATGCAGGCAGCTCTTTTCTGTATGGACTCAGAAAACAATTCCTATTTTACAACATGATTTGGATCTCAGGTGTATGTTTCTGAACTTCAGACCATGAAGGACACCATACTGAGTGCTTCCACTAGTCCTCCTAATACACACTAATTTGTGTTTTACTCCTTCTGCTGGATTCTTTGCTGCTTGCTCCAGACTGTCAGACAGGGAGGCTGTTTCCCTGGACAGCAATAGGTCCAGACCATCTGTGCCTCACAGCTAGAAATATTTTTGCCATGCGCAGTGCACACAAGGTTATGTGATTAACATCAACCACCTGAAATGTAACATTCTGCTAAATCCTGTGGTACCTTCAGAGACTAAAAAGGATCAAGCAAAGATCCACCAGATTGCCTTACAAAGCCTACAAGTAAGAGAGTCTTAAGTCTACTAATTAAATGGGCTGCCTGGTAAAAGATTAGTCAGACAAACAAATTATAAAAGAAGCCTCTCCTGGATTTTCACATACAAAGACATGAGTAGCCCAGAACTAAAACCAACACGTTTATGAAGCTGTTTCAGTAAGTTCCTGTGGCAGTAATTTAGCAATTACTACTACAGCTACTGACATGATGGCTTTCTTCAAGTAATAGCTGTAAACAACTAACCAGATCTCTCCAATAAACAAAAAATAACTTTTCATATCCAAAAATAATGAAAAGACATCATTGTTAGGCTGTGAATGGCAGTAAATATTAGCTACCAGAAAGGCCATGCCAATAGCAATCAGACTACTCTGTTGTACAACTCCTGTTGCTAATCAAGGCTTCTTAAGGGTATCTGTGGTAGAGTTATCCCATGGATATCCCACACTGACGTCTGCACTGGATGCACAGTAGTTTGCCATGGTAACTCAACTGTGTCTCAGCCCTTCAGCTGCTTGTACTTCCCCACAGCTTGGAAGAACTAAAAATGCTGAACTTCCCCTGCTATTTCTGCCTGTGGTTTGCCTCTTAACTGATAGGATACAAAGGCTGCTTGGATGTACTGTGATGAGTCAAAAAGGAAAAGGAATGCACCACATTTAAAACCATTCTCTATTCTCGCATAAGCTCCACTGTGAACAACAACAAAAAAAAATTGCTGCCTTCCAACTTAGATCAATCTCTCTGACATAGTCAAAATATCCGCTCACCTCAGAGACAAAAATAAGCCTGTTAGCAGGATGCAACCAGTGCAGCCTTGGGAGGCTGCTGAGCTCTATTCTCATTCAAACTACTCTTTCACTTGCCAAGTTCAGCCTTCAATTACACCTGCATGATCTTGCTAACAAAGCAAAGGTGTAACAGAGCAGAATTTCTTCCCTAGGCATGTATGCCAAAGCTATTCACCCGCCTTTCAAATCCTGGTTGAATTCTGCATGAATTCTCTTAAGAAACCTTTATTTAGAAACCAAGCAAACTGTAAGTGGACACAGGCTGTGCACACCTTAGAAACACAAGCAGCCCAATTGCCAGCTCTGTAGTACATAAATTACAAACGCTAAAGTGCAGCCTTAGTACAGCTACAAATTTACCCACACTTGTCTTCTGATTGGAACATCAGGATCCTGTGAAGTGTCTCAAACAGGACACACAGATCATTGTTACTCATTTAACATCCTGAGCTATGGTCAGTGTTATTGCACGTAGTTTCTTAGAAGAAGCTTTCCAAGAGCCTCATTCTTTTGATCAAAACTACACATTATTCCTGTCCAGAAGCAGAGGGAGGGAGACCACAAAAGTACAGGAAATGGATTAAAAAGCACCAGTTGATGTGAGCCTACTTACCTATGCAATTATTTATAGACCTCCTAGATGAGTCATCCTGTTTGTGCAGTGCAAGGCTTTCTGAGGGGCTATCAGAGCTGAGGGGAAGTGGTTTATCCTCTGTTGCTGATGGTGTTTTTAACTGGAGAGGTAGTGGGGGAGGTGGGGGCGGAGGGGGCAAGGGAGGAGGGAGTGGAGGAGGAGGTGGTGAGCATGGAGAGACCATCAATTCCTCGCTGTGCTTTTGTTCCTCTGTGTCACCATCAGTAACAAAAATCTGGACAGGGATGTCTGCTGGGGTATTCTGACATGAAGCTTTTGGCTCTTTGTTTTCTACAAGCAGAATGCTCTGTGGCTGCTCGAGAGCTGCCCTCGCTCTCGAGGACGGTGCAGGGGACAGAACTGCTGGGGCTGTCCCTGTGCTTGATGCAGGTGGAGGGGACAGCAGCACATCCTGCTGAGGGATGCCTCGTGGCAACTTGGGACTGAGAGGCTGGGGATGAGATGTTTTCAGAACAACATGAGCTGGACACTTCTGAAAAAGAAATCATAAGGCAGGAGGTCACATATCCATTGGACTGGCCAAAACATCAACCCCAATGAGATAAAAAGCCACTGAGCACAGACCTGTCCCACTCACCCATTCAAGCACAAAATTCAACCCTGAATAAATCTAAATGATGAACAAAGAATTTCTTTCAAAGCCATTTCCTCACCTGTATTCTTTGCAACAGATTCCACACCTGGAAACTGTATCTTTAGCAGATTTAATCCTCTTTACTCATGCATAATGGTGTTTTAGGCTATCCAAATGATTGTCTCTGATTGGGACCACACTCACATGCGAGCTATGCCTACTTTCTGTCGTGTTTTGACACCATTTAAGACTACTGCAGTTCACAGTACTTGCCTCCCTGAATGCTTTCAGCCTCTCCAGTGTTTTCTGACGTTCCTGGCTTATCCAAGCTTTTTTCTTTTTCTCCTCCTCTTTTTGTTTGTCTCTCTTCTGCATTAAAACACAAGTAAGTGAGCCTTAGTGTGTGAAAACAAGCAGCTGCCAGATTCCCCAAGGCTGCTGTTTGGTACTCACTATCTGTATGCTGTGATGCTGCTGGAAGCGTTTTCTGCTCTCTTCTGCCTGTTGCAGCCTCTGCCGATGGCTCGCTTCACATTGATCCTGGGAGAAGAGCAGAATTCATGCAGCTCTCAGTCAGTTCACATTTCCTGTGCACCAGCTGTGCCATTAACTCCTGTGCACAGGCCACTAAATAGCAACCACGGCTGAGTGCTTGGCACAGCCAAGAAAGATGGCTAAGCTCTAGTGTCAGATGTGAGACCCTGATGGTGAAGTCTGTGGGACTCCTTCATGGCTAAAGACGATGGTCTCCTAATCAGCCATATTTTTATTCATGCTGCAGCAAAAATGTATCCAGACGTGACCCAATCCCTCTCTCTTACAGTTTGGTTAAAAAAAAAAAAGAAATAAAAAGAGAAGAAAGGGAGACGAAAAGAAAAGAAGTTTATGCAAAAACATGAGGAAGAAAGCAAGAAGGAAGCTAGCAGGGCACTACAAAAATACAAAGCTACTTTTCCCCCTCTCCCTTATTTTCCATAACTCCCAAGTACAAAAGGCAGGGAAGCAAAGGAACGGGAAGCACAATGAATGCCTAGCAAGGGTACTTTCTGTTAGTAACAAGTGCCACAGTGAAGCTGCAGGCTTCAATATTTTCTCTGGGAGTCGCTTTTTGTCTCTGTACAGAGGGGGATTATCCACACGGCTGGACAAGCATTTGCAAACCATGTGGCATTTGGCTTCAGTGTTATACAACCAATAGACAGCAATTAGGTAAATGAAAACAGAAGCAAAAGAAATGTCTGCCAAGGAAGCAGTTGCAAGCAAGAGACAATGATGGCTCACAAAACGTTTCCAATGTAATTCCCAGTTTATCCAGGCTAGTAAGGGATAAAAGGTCAGACAGACTGGAACCTAAACTCTGCTCTCTGCCCCAGCAGAACTGCAGGTGTAAGGTACACTCATCTCACTGAGAAGGTTCATGAGTCATCTTGTGTCTTCCTAGTGTTCTGTTCTGAATGGGAAACAAAGGAAAAACTGCCCTTTGCACAGAACTGAGAGGCTGGAGAGAGAACTGCAGCTGGTCCAGTTTCCCTTTCCTCCTGTTCAAAGGTAAAGTATCAGTGTGTGGGGTGTCCTATCACTGCAGCTTCCTCCACAGAAGGCCAGTTTCCTCCTGTACTGCAGCTGCTTTGGAAAATGCTGCTAGGGCAAAGTTGCAGCTGGCCGCACAGGGCTCTGGTAAGGTCTAGCTGATGGGGGAAGACCTGGGTCACCCAGGTAAGTTTGTGCTCTCTTTCTAAGCCAGAGACAAACTTGCACCACACCACGGACTGTAAAGCTGGCTTAAAATCACACTGCCCTTCTTTCTGCTTGCAGGTCTTGGCACTGAGTCATGAATCATCTTGTACGCTCCACCCAAACTTCCCTATTTGTTTCCTGTCCATCCCTCGAGTCAAGACATCAGCTGAAGAAAATGCACATCTCCAGGACTGCATTTACTTTTTTGTTCCTGAGGTAGGCTCTCCTCGCACAGACAGTCCCACGCTTTGTCTCCAACTGCTTAGTCTTCTGCCTCAGCACCGTCATTGCTGACAAGTTAGCGTAATGTTGTCCCATGGTCTGTTCAATGACCTTGAGCTCCTCAGGATTTTCACATGTATCATAGTAAACAACTTCATCCTGTTTCTCTAAAAAGGCATTTGGCATTTTTTAAGAAACCAAAAATTGCCACAGTTATTTAAACATTTAAAGAGCTAATGACATTTTAAAAGCCATTGAAGGCAGTGAGTTAGTTATGAGTAAGTGTAAAGCTCCAGAGCCGAGCTGGGTCCTTCACAGTCATATTGCAAACATGTCATGTTACTCACAGGGGTGCTTTGCAGGATCAAATTTATGCTGTTAGCATTTGTTATTTAGCTTCCTCTTTCAAATGTCTCCCTGTGTTTTAACTCCTACCTTCACCAACTGGAGTTTTTCTGGAAAATGGAAGACTCTTCTGATCAACACTGGGTGTTTTATTTTACTATTTACCACGCTTTAGTTGTGTAACAAGCGGCAGCAATGTTTACTTCACAGTGTACATGGTAACAGAGAATTCATAAGCACAAATAAGAACAGGACTGGTGCCTAATTTGGTATCAGTGTGTCACAAAGAGACACTTAAACTGGAAGACAGTAGTATTCAGGTACCATTCTAGCTATAATCACCTCTTTTCGTCACTATAGGATGTATTTTGTAATTTCTACATGTTAGATTAGAATAGATTATGATGAATTACAGGACCTATTTCAGCAGGTTCACGATACTGTGCATAGATCTTGTAGCTATTAGAGCAGTTAAGCACTGTCAATATAAATTATTCCATGCTAAACCAAGGCATGCACATATCACAGCTGCTGGCAAGATGAGCAACCGGTGTGGCTTTTTTTTTTTAAAAACTTGTGTTATCAAATTAGCATCTAATTAATCAAAAGACAAAATATCAGATGGTACCACAGCATTAATATTTTCCAGCAATGCTTTCTGCTAGCAAGACCTGAGCAGTGATATCCTTTTTTTTTTAATTGAAAACAAAGCAAACTATGTCACTTCTGTGTTCTGAATATGTGCTTAAATAATATTTTATTCTCACCTTTAATCTGTCTCTTTATAGTGTCCAACTGTACAATAAGCAGCATCTCTTCATGTTTCAATACTTCAAGCTGTACATTATATAATTCCAGCTGTGTTTCATAATACTGTATTTCCAGCTCCTCCACTACACTTAAGTTCTCTTCTTGTTCACCCAGATTCTCCATCTGCAACAGAAAATAAAAAGCATTAGTAACAAAATATGCACACATGAAACATGTCTGGATGCACAAATGCCTGTAAGGAGCCTGGTCTAACTGGCAGCTGCTTTGGTATGGAAACAACAGACCATTAGAAATGGCTTGGAGCAGAAACTCAGAGGAGCAGAGAGCCTTATTAACCTAAAGTGTAAATTTACCTTAAGTTTACCAGGAGAGACTTCATTATAATCTGCACAAGCAATACTGCTCCTGAAAACAATTATATATGGTATAGTACACTACTCTTAGAAAATAAATATCAGGTACTCCTAGCAGCAGTTAGATGGCATCAGAGATTAATATTAAGTAAGTGTCTTAATTTTTCAGTGTCCTCTGAAAATAATATCGGGTCTTTATCTCCCTAAAACTAAACAATTTCAAAGGTTAATTTCACAAATGCTCAAATGATACTTGAACTGAAAAGGCATGCATCTTAAGCTTTGCTAAGTGTCCTCAAACACGCAGGAGCAATTAAAAAACTGCAGACATGCATTTTCCACAACTTAAAACCGTGCTGAAAACCTAAATTGTTTCATAGATAAAGACTTCAAAAGCCTACTCCCATGACCGTTTTGGTAGGTTTTGGTCAGCCCTTCAAAGAACAGCGACAGAAAAGGAGGCTTTGTAAGGTCTTACGAGTTTCTGAATGCCAGTTCTCTTCTGCTTCAGGCACAACTCTCTTGCCCTCAGATGCTGAAGGGTTTCTTTTGCTAACATATATTTCAGGTTTTCTAGTCGTGGCAAAGCTGACGCCCAGGTGGTTTTACCAAATCTCTCCTCATCTTGTTCCATCTGTTTGTGCATTGCTGTAGATTAAAACATGGCAGTAAAACATGAGAAATACAGTGTACTAATAGCCCTTGTGTGTTTCTGAAGTATTAAACATGCTAATCTTATTAAACGATTTCTGAAGATTTAGAAATTACAAGATTACAAGGTTGAATTTGTGATCTTATACATGTAAGTAAAATACTTCATTGCACCATGGAAACATACCCTAACAGTTGCACAGCAACATACTCTGTTCACATGCTGAAATCCTTGAGGCTTGCACATCAAGCATTAAAAGCACCCATGGTTTTTGTGCAGAGGTTTGCAGCCATAAGTCTCAGGCAAACCAAATCCTAGTGGTAAACCAAATTGATTAAAAGATATAAATCTTAAGTGAATAAAGTACTTCTTTCTTAAGGTGGACACTCACCCGACCCTCAGGTTCTGCACAGAGGTAAGAAAAGCTCTCAGACACCTAAGTTAAGTATTTACACAACCTTTTGTGTAAATCATTCTGATTACCTGCCAGAGCCTTTACAGTTTCCTTGAAGTAGCTCACAGTGATGTCCTGAATGGAGCACACAGCGCTCTCAGCTCGCTTAGTCCATTCTTCAGCTTCTTTCTGCAAAGCTGCTACTCTTCTAGGCCCCAGATTATCATACTGCAAAGATTTCTGCAAGGACACAAAATTCTCAGTTACCACCTGCTTTCCACAGAGGTGCAGCCACACTACGCTACACTTGGAGACACTTCAAGCATGGTGGCAAACATGACCTTCCCCTCACCTGTCACAAAACGAATCACTGCTCATGCCTATTTCTCATTCTCCAGGCTAATTCAGAACCTTGATTCCCCAATCCTGACCTCACATTTGGATTAATTTACTTCTTAAAATATTTTTAAACTATCATCTTTAAAATGATGTCCAACACAAGCGTTTTTAGTTGTTACTAAAAGTAACTCAAACCCACTCTTCTATATGCAATGTTCTCTTCTATTTTTCCCCACGTGTTGACAGCACATTGCACCAGCAGGTTCTCCAGTTTGGCAGTTCTTTCACACAGGAACAGGGATACAGAAAAGAAACACAAGAGAATGTTTTCAAGTCCACAAGTATACACGTGTACAAGTCTAGTATTCAAATATATTTTTAAAAGAATTCTATTTCAAATGAACTTAAATATCCTTTGGGGGTTTTTTTAATACAAACTTTGTTTCATTCTTTCCAATTTCCACTTTAATTTTCAGAACAGTACATTGAGCATTTTATTGTCACAGGTTTAGACCTTCAGTATCCAAGCACCTTAATCTAAACTTAAAACTGTTCTGCCCTTTTTGAGAACATTAACAGCTCACTTTAATTTTAACACACTATTTAAGGAAAATCAAAATAGTAAATGGCTGTCATTTCCAGGGGCATCATAACTTTCAGAATGTGCTTCCAGTTTAAGATGCACATAAAACAAAGTGAACGCAGTGACAACTGATACGTTTCAATGTGCAGTTCTAGCAGGTTGTAGCAGTAACAGAAAACTTCTCTGAGTGGGAAGGGCTCCTCTGACTTCTGCCACCACAACTGAGTTAATCTGGTGCATCAGCATTTCTGGGGGATGACATTCTCAATGCCAAAAACTAATCCCATGCAAGGTGGCACAACAAATGCTACTAGATCGCTGTAAATTCAGCCTCCCAGAGAGTAAACCCCAGGGAGGTGGAGCCTGGGGAATATTCTCCTTTTAAGTGGGACACAGGTGGGAAGACAGCTGCAGTTCTAGTCAAGCCATTATCATGGACTCCGAGATCCTCTGAGAGCAGCTCTGCCCTAACTCCGAATTTGTGAGTCACATTTGGTGGTTCGGCAGAGGAAAAAAAAACAGGTACAGACAGAAGTAGGGAATGTATATGATTTGAGCCTAAACTGCTCCAAGAACAGCTGATGCCCCACTATGTAGCTTGGCCTTTCACTTTGTAAAGGCAGACGTACCAGGATTTCCAGTTTGTACAGTGTCGCCAGCTCTCGCATATCTCTGAAGGGCTGCAGTAAATACTGGTAGAATTGTGTTGCCATGGTGACCAAATCCTGATAAGCTTCATCTTCTTCTTCATAAACCTTCATCAAAGCCACCATTGTGTCAGCACTTTTATGCTGCTGCAGAACCTAGTGGGATGAAAGGTAAATCAGACACAGCTGCTTTGCATTCAGGTGTGCTGGATGCTGCCAGGCTCCAGTGGGAAGCACCTGTCCGTCCACAGCCAAGACTTCTCACTGCACAGGAGGCCTGTGCCAGGCATTTGCAGCCACCCCAGATGGAAATACCTCCAACACCACACTGTTAAAGGCACTAATTGCTGCACATTCCATTAGGACCCTGCAAGGAGCACCCCACCTAGGGCGTCCTCCAGAAGCATTCCAATTACCGTGTGCAGATGACTTGGTTGCTGCTTTTCATAAACACAAATGGGAATCTTGGGAAGTCCGTGTACTGGAAAGACAAGCAAGGTATTCTTAACCTAGCTGTTGCACTGCTTCCACAATTACTAAATGCCTGTTAATGAGTTTCTGGATCCAGAATTTCTGACTTCAGGCACAGAAAAAAGCACATTGGCATTTAATTCTGATACACCCTGCAGTTAAATTCCTTTAACATTTGTATGATTTATAATAGCTTATTCTAACCTCAGTTCTAGTGGTATTATTACACTTTGTAAGTCATAATTACTACATGGAATTACTGCCTTTCTGATAAACTAGGCCCTATATATTTCCTTCTACGGCAAAATAAAAAGTTGGGGATTTCTCCTTAATTGCTTTTGTTTACTGGCACCAATCAAAGCTTCAAAGATTCTTCTTTGACACCAGCTGGCAGAGACCATGGCATGCTCTACATGCCAGGATAGAGTGAGCTGGCTGAGAGAACGCAGCTAAGTTCCACTGAGAAACAGACCTTCCTGGAAGGACAGTGTGTGCTCTGCAGCTCCATAGAGGGAAGGGAATGGGAGGGGTGTGCATGCTACCAGCAACGAGAAAAAGCATTAAAAGAATAAGCTTGGTTGTGTTGCAACTGGAAAGCACTGAAAATAAACCATCACCTTTGCTCTTGCCAGCTGAGTCTGGGTAAGACAGCAGAGTTCCCATGGATGGAGGAACTTCCCCAGAGAAAATCTGTGCAAGTCAGCTCAAGGGCATTTCCCACTCACTCTGTCTGCAGGCCTGGCACATGCAGGACAGGGGAACAAGAGGATCTGAACAGCAACATTTCTGATAATCCCATAAGTGTAGCAGCTCTTAGGCCTCTCCAGGAGCTTGTGGTAGCTCAGACACAGTCCTAGGGCCCACCTGCAGCAATTCCACAGTCTGTTTGGCCCCTCTATGGAAGCCAAATACAAGTGCAACAGCTGACTTTCGGATTCCCATTCTAAAAGCAAGTAGTGAGGGTCATGCTGCTCCTGGAGGATGCTTAGAGTGAGTAGAAAGGAAGTATTAGTGAAGGACAGGAATGTAAAAAGGAAGAAAGGATGCTCTGGTACTTCAGGTTGGTTTAATGTCTATTTCTTGAATATTCCATAACTTGGTCTAGACTGCAATATAACGAGTTTATGTCCCTGTTAGGCCTGCAAGTACAACACCACTCTACAGTGTGTTTAGCCTTATCTAAAATGTAGCTGGAAATAGCAGGGTAACTACCAGAGGCACCAAGCTGTACTTCACCAGCAAGCCCCAAACTGCCACACAGCTGAACATGCTTGTGCTGCTTCCAAAAGAATGTGGTGGCTGGAATGTATTTCTGACTGGGCTGTGAACTGTTAGTCAGTGACAGACACTGACTTTTGTATACAACAAGGTACATGTTCATGTAAACTAAAGCTCTGTTTTTAAAAACAGTGTCTTTCTGAAAAAGTAGTGTTGTTACATCTGTTAAATACTGCAATAGGAAACAGAAGGCTGAAGTCAACTGTCATAACTTTCCTCCAAAGCATGATCACTTTCATAAAATACCTTTCAGCTTACTTTGCCAGAAAGTAAGACTGTAAACAGGTACTGCAAGAAACAGCAGCAACACACTGGAGAGCCCGAAGTATCTGTAACTCGTCAACATTCCGATGTCCTAACTGCAACTCTGTTACTACATACCACGCTTTGAATTCATGCTTACAAGAAGGGTAAAAGATCCAGGAACACATCTACAGCAAGAAGAAACTTAAGGTACCAAAGGAAGAAAGTGCTAACATCATCATCACTTCATACAATCATTAGGGCAGAATTTGACACTTTAGAAAAAGAAAACAACAACAACAAACCCACACACAATTTCTTTGAATACAAACCACTTATTTGTATAGGACCAGGGCTAAGTTCGGTCTTAATAAAAGACTGAGTTGCAATCATTACTGCAAACATGTAGTCTGAGATCTTCACAGGGAGGTTTGAAAATTAGCACATGATTGTATTCTCCTCTTCGGTTACTGTTCCACCCATTGCCCAACACTGCTGGATGTTTTTAGCAATGTGTTTTCGTAGGAGTGCCTGCAGCTTAAGTAAGAGCCCCAGTGCCTTACAGTGACTGCCCACCCGGAGGTGGCTTAGTCCCCACTTAATAAAGGTGCACTTACAAGACCGACGACACTTAGTACTTCAGAAAGTTGACTTGGTGGCTTCCAGACAATTAAAAAAGTGTTTGTGTAAGCACAAATCTGGACATTGGACAACACCACGAGCAAGCTGGTATCAGTGACTTGGTCACCCTTGCTCACGTGAGCCTGGCGAGTCTGCCCTGATCGATGAAAGTCCCGCAGCAGCACTGGCTGCCAGGCTTACCATGAACTCCTAGGTGAGCAAGGGCTGCCAAGCTGAGGCTCAGACAGGTGAACCCGTGAGCTGAGCTGCAGCAACGAACACTGAAGACGGTCCTACACCGAGGGGCCCCTTCCCCTGCTCGCAAGGGGTGGCCCGGCAGCCCCCGGCCCCGCACCCCTCGGGGCCAGCCCCGCGCCCCCGGTTCCCTGCGCCCCGCGCCCGGCCCCGGGGCCCGTACCCGCCGCAGGGCCTCCTTAGCCCGGGCCAGGTGGCCGCGCAGGGCCTTCCCGCGGAGCTCGTGGAGGCTCTCGAAGTACTCGTCGTCGCAGCAGCGGTCGGCGGCGAAGAGCGCGTCCAGCACCACGCGGCCGCCGCAGAGCTCCAGGGCCCAGCCCAGGTAGAGCTCCAGCGCCCGGCACAGCTCCTGCAGCTCGGCCTCATCCGGCGCGGCGCCGCCGGGGAACAGCACGGCCCAGAGCCCGCCGGCGGTGGCGCCGGGCAGCGCGGGCGGCAGCTCGGGGAAGGCGGGCTCCAGGCGCGGGCACACGGCCGNCTCCGCCCGCCCGTGGCAGGTCACCGCGAACGCGCCCTCCGCGCCGTTCCAACCCACGAGGAAGCGGAGCCGCGGCGGCGGCTGAAGCTGGGCGAAGGCGGTGTCGCGCACGGCCACCCACCCCTCCAGGCTGTCGGGCTGCGGCTCCATCGCGACAGCGGCGACGGCGGCCCCGCGGGGCCCGGAGCGAAACAGAAACCGAGCGCCTGGCGGGGCGGGGCCGCGCGCCGCGGCACCCGCAGCGCCCGCGCCCACTNGGGTTGGGTTGGGTTGGGTTGGATTGGGACCCAGAAGAGTATCGCATTCCTACCTCTGCCACGGTCACGGACATCTTCCACCAGGCCAGGTTGCTCAGAGCTCCATCCAGCCTGGCCTTGAGCACCTTCAGGGACGGGACATCCACACCTTCCCTGGGCAGCCTGTGCCAGGGCCTCGCCATCCTCACAGAAAAGAATTTCTTACCAATATGTGATCTAAAACTACTCTCAATTTG
>VZTF01003765.1:510819-658679 GCA_013397755.1 Cnemophilus loriae | reverse complement strand
AAAGGGGGCGGGCCCGAGAAAGAGGCGGGGCCAGGGCGGCCCTCACGGCGGGCGTGGAGAATAAACAGTGCGATAGTAAAGGGAGCGAGAGGGGCGGCCCTGGCAAAGGCCGTTTNCTCGCCATCCTCACAGAAAAGAATTTCTTACCAATATGTGATCTAAAACTACTCTCAATTTGAACCCATTCCCTCTTGTCCTGTCAGTACACGCTCTTGCAGATAATCTTGCCCCATCTTTCTTGTGTGTTTCCTTCAGGTACTGGAAAGGGAAAGCTTTGTGAAATAAGCCGCTATTTCTGTGAATAGCAGTGGGCAGGGAACATGGGACACGCAGTATCGCGTTTGTGTTGCCGCCTGAGGGGCAGTTTTCCTCCGGGCTGTCATTCCTGTGGTCCTTGCAAAAGTCCACAAATTATTGCTTTCTCCAAAGGCAAACCCCACACTCCTTCCCCCCCGCTGCCCTGAGCCAGCACCTGAGCCCTGGGGCCCTGTGCCCACAAACAGCCAAATGGCTGACATTGTCCTGACACCCAGCTCAGCCCCGAGGTCACCGTGCTTTGTATAAATGCCACCCAAACGCCGCCTCACGGGCACCGAAATGAGCAAAGAGCAGCGGGATGATTGAACAAGAGTGTCACTGCTCTCTTATTCAGGCCCTGTGTCCAAGGCAGAATGTAATTCACTAGCCACCAAGTGTTATATTCCAGTCTTTGGCAGCAAAGCTGACACTGCTAATTTTTCGAGAAATTAAGGCCTACAAGATAGCGTAGTTTAACACAAAGCAAAAATAAGCTCTTGTTTGAAAAATTAATCAAATCTGTCAGACAGCATAAATGTTAACGTTTCAGCAAGGGCTGCATCACTTATGTGAAAACACTTCTGCTCTAATCTCACAGATGATAGAAGCACTGTTAGCGGTAATGAGATCGTGCCTACATGGGCAATTAACTTGTGATTCCTCACCAAACAGCAAACAATTGCACTGCTAGAAATGCGAGGAAATGACACCAAGATAATTGGAAAAGGAGGAAAAAGCAGAGCTGCGTCAAGATCTAATAGACATTGTCCCTTGTGGTGTCCCCTGAGCTCAAGCCATCTATAATACAACATTCTCAAACGTGCTTAAAAATCCACTGCCAGCAAGGCTGGCTCGGTAGCCTGTTCACAAGCAGCAGCCTGTGTGTGCTGGGCAGCTGTGGGTTTGAGTGGATACACAAAGCTCAAGTGCTACAGCAGTCACAATAATCAGTGGTAATACATAGCCTGGTTTTTATCAGGTGAACCCCTACTGAGCACAGACTGAAGGGATATGTTCCTGTGAAAACCTCCCTGGCGGGGCCATTGGCCACTTTCTTCACTATAATTAGCTTTCCAGAAGTCTGGCATACATACACAGGGTGAGGATGTATGCATATATGTAACAAGCATATGCAACAGTATGATTTTTTTTTCTAAATCCTAAATTTTCTTTTTATTTTTCCAACACATGACCATGATTCCAACTCAGCCCCACAGAAAAGCTCCTGCTAATTTGAGAGAGAGGACTTTAGCAGTAAGCGTTTGCAAAGAACAGAACAGATACTTCCATTAAGTTGTGCAACTCTGTAAGCACATGTCCAGCCATGGGAGTTGTTTGCACCTTTTAGGTATCCCACACACCATACTCTGCCTAGCACCCCAGCCTTGGAAATCACACCCAGAGGCAATGACTGCACTCTGCAGGGTTTATTAATACCACCTCCAAAAGCGAGAGGGTACTCTGGCTTTATTGAGGGCTCTCTGTAACTGTTCTAAGTACTTCAGATCCAGGAATCAACCTTCAGAGCCTTTTCTCAGTGTATGACATTCATCCTGGTGACACTCAAGTAGCACGCTGCTGAAGGACAGCCGGGGCACATCTATATTTGTGCCATTGCTCATTGCTGGCATGTCCCTATCTGAGCAAAGAGGCAGGGTAGGGTTACTGCAATAAGTCTTCCAACTGCAGTCATAGGAAAGTGGAAAGGAATTGCTTTCGTGTGAATTAATTTTTACTAGGGGGAATAGAAGTTAACTTTGATGCCATCTGAGCTATCAGAAGAATTTATGACGTCTTAAGATAGAAGGCAAGTTTTTAGGTAGTAACATTCTTTGTTATGTATTTACGATAACTGACGGTCACGGACTTAAACGTGCTTCATGTAATTTTATCTGTGCCTGCAAAGCAAGCAAACACTGAGCAATCATCTGAAAATCTTATTTAGGCAGAAGGATTGCAGACAAGCTTAATTATGCTCATTTTAATTTATTTTATTTCATTTTGGTAGGAAAAATAAATGTTAGTTCACTTTTCTAATTAGTAGTAGCTTCTAAAGCAAGCCTTATTGTTATATTATGGGGGAAAAAGTCTTTGTGGGAGCCAGACAACATTTTCTGGTATGTGTTAAGACCTCTTCTCTGTTTAAAATGTTAGAATTTGCATGATTTATTTTATTGCCTTTAGCGTAAATAGTATTTCTGCCTAACTTCAGTGGTTTTGTCTATAGTAGGATATTGCTAGCTGTAGAATCCACACCCATGTCTGCAGTGCCAGAAGACAAATGATGAACTTCTGTGTGGGTTTTCTTACAGATCCGTAAGGCTGGACTCAGCCAAGGATATAAAACCAGAGAGTGCAAAATGTCTCAGTATTTTTCAGTGGTTTGGGAAGTTGCTTTCTAATAAGTCACTGATTGTGTTGACTCTGTTAGCTAAGCAATTCTCAGGAAAACTAGTAAAATACTGATGAAATAAATTTGAGGTAATAGCAACTACTCAAAACAAAAAAGACCATAAATAGTAGTTTGAAAGCAAATTTATGTGAAAGCTTATCCAGAAGCTCTGATAACATTGATGTCTGACTGATCTTTTGCCTTTTTTTTTTCAGTGAGAAAGTGATTTTAAAGCTTTCATATGCTTCACTTACCTAGGACTAGATGTAACTACAAGTTAATTGCTATTTGGCTGAAATCTTTCCATGAACTCTTTTGCTTGTGGTACTAAACTGCTGATAAAATTGATCTGAGTAGTTTTGTAGCCATGATTCCATTCATGCTGGTGAGCAGTGGAGGGCTGCGGGGACGTTTCAGCTCAGGGGGAGCTCTGACTCTCTACTAGCATTATTTCACTGCTGTTAATGTAGGCTGGTTGGAAAGAGTGGGCTTGGGGAATCAGCATTAAAACTGCCTTTGCACTTTTAATGTTGTCCCACGTGCATCTGCTTTATCGTACAGCTTTGCATGTCACCTGCACATGCTCTTTTCACACCTCCCTCCTTGCACAGAATGGACAAAATGTGCAAGGTTTGGGACAGAGCAGGCATCTCTCAGTCCAGAAATCAATGGCCTGCCTTGCTCCCTAGTTACTGTATGCTTTATATGTTAAAATATATATTTTTCACAGCACATGAAAAGCCCCAAAGGGCAGTATGTTTTCTCTGCAGTATTTTTAGAATGGACCCAAGATCTGGACTCAAGGTTCAGTATTAAGAACGGCAGCTTGAAAAATCCAGAACAGGACTTTTCAGGGCATTTACTAGTGTGTTCTGTGGCATCAGTGGTCACAACAGAGGACATTCTACATTATGCCTGACTGACAGTTCAGAAAACATGCATGACAGCAGCTGAAGGGTGAGCAGACTTCAAACCAGGCCATTTCCAATTGCGCAGAACAGCACTAACTGTGCCTGAAGCACAGTCACAGTGTTGATCTGAGGACAGGACTACTCCACAGTTTGGAAATCAGGCATCAGGGTCACAGATGAGCTACTCAGAAAAGAGGATGCACACCAGAGACAGCTCTGCTGTGCTTTGCACTGAGGTGAGAAGAAAACAAGCTTCCTGTGGCTTCCCTTCAGAAGCTTCACTTAGGGAGCGAAGCTACTGACTTTGGTCTTTCCCATGCCTACCTCTAGGACCTGAGCAGTCCTCAGCCAAATCTATTCCATCTATACTTTTAAGCAAGAAAAACTCATTATTGATACTTAAGTATGTAGCTAAAGATCTTTCTTATCTTTTACAAGCTTGAGACTCATCATCTCAAAAGCATCGCTGAGGACACCAATGTCATCCCGATCTGGCAGCACGAGAGACTATGAGACTCACGGCCAGTCACGCGATCATTCAGCTTCCCCACCAGTCCCAGAGTCTAGTGACACTGAGACTGAAGGTTTGATATTTTATCACATGGATCTTTATGGATCAAAGGAGAGGTTTGATATCTTTCCTGAAGAGCTCTCTGGTCGAGGAGACAGATCCCTGGGGGATATGAGAAGGGAATCTGCATTGAGTAGTGAAAAAGTTCAGCGCCCACGAGAAGTTGGCTATGACTTGGAAAAGGAGGTTGCAGAGTTGGCTAAGATGTATGGACTTGATGAGGACAGAGAAAAAGAGCTTGAGCTTCTTGGAGGACATCTGGAGAAGGTGGAGAGCAGATGGCCATCTGCTCGCACAGAAAAAGCAGGATCACAAGGCTCCATATATAACACATCAAAAAGCAGCTCTTCAGTGAAAGATCCAAGTCAAAGCACAAAGCAACAAGGACTTCCTGATGAGACTTCTCAAGGTGAAAATCAGAGCAAAGCCAGAGCAGATGATGAGTCTGAGAGCAACATATGGTCCAGAGAGGGGCTAAGCAGCGGCGGCATGTCAGATGACTGGAACAGTCAGGCTGTCAGTGAGGAGGAGGAGGAGGAGGAGGAGGGAGAGGAAGAAGCAGCAGATGTTTTTTGTTCTACCTGCAAGATACCAATCCGAGCTTTTGACAAACTATTTGGTGAACACAAGGATCATGAGGTTGCTCAGCTCCCCAGTGCAGTGGAAAGTGAGAAGGTGAGAGTAACACAGGCGTACTGTGGTGCCTCTAAAACAGTCTTCAGACATAGTAAGAATCACACTGGGTGTTTTATAGGAGGAGATCCATAAAAACATGTGCAAGTTGGAAGAACAGATTGCTCAGATGGAAAATGTTGCCAGCCATTTGGAGGAAATCTTCATCACTGTAGAGGTAAGGCATTTTTTCTTAGGCTAACTTTATGGTAGTGGTGTTAAACAGTTTTGACAGTCATACTGACATTCATAGTGTTCAGTTCTTAATGAGGTGAGTAAAAGAGCACAGAGTTATCCTGGGATTTGTCTAGAGTGAAGTACTCAGGAAAACTCATCCTAATGACTTTTTAAAGTGGGCTAGTAAAACCACATTTATAATTTGCACAGAAATTTGCATTCAGAAATGAAGTGACCCCCACTCAGGTCATCTTAGTTTTGAATGGCCAGAGAGCTGTGATCTAATCTGGAGTGCAGCCCTTGTGTTCCCTCAGCTTCATTCACAGAAGTGTCAGATCCCGGCAAATCCTTGGACCAGCTGCTTCAAGCTGATGACTTCAAGAGTTGTGCTCCCACTCGGCTGCTGTTAACTTGGCCCCAGGGGAAGGAGGTCAGCTGGCAGCAAGCTCAAACTGAAGCAATAACTCAAGGCACTATGGTCTTTTCTCTGCTGCATGTGGCACAGGAGGACATCGGTGCCTGAACAGTGGGCAGCTGCTGGCAGTAAAGCCTTGCCTGCTCCCTAAATCTTCCTTCCTAATGCTTTCTCCAGCTGTGAGTGAGGATACCAGCATTAGCTGCTCAGCTCCCTCAGCACAAATCCATGGATCCCACTGAGTTGCCATGGTTTCTCTCATGGAAGGATGTGCTTGACTGTGTTGGTGGAAACACTTGGGAGATTATGGCTAGGATATATGCTAGTTGTGCTCCCTGGGTTTAGGTTACTTACATCATTGTTCTTATTGTAATTTCTGTTGCTCTTATGTTTGGAACAAAATCCAACACTTTTGTGGCTTGGTGGGGGTGAATGATCAGAGTAAACCCCTAAAAATGCACATTACAGCTTTTTTTGTACTGGTACTGTGTCCTAGTTTTGTGAATTAAATCATGACACATTACCTCTCTGGTAAGGAGAAGTTTAGGCAGACCAGAGTAAGATTTTCCTCTGGATGACCTATGGATCAGGCTTGATGCAAAGGTACAAACCCTCAAATGCCTTGCAGGAAAATTTTGGGAGGCAGGAGCAGAACTTTGAGGTGCATTACAACGATGCAGTGCAAGTGCTTGCTCAGAAGTATGAAGAACAGCTGGAAGCACTGGGAGAAGAGAAGAGGCAGAAGCTGGAAGCTCTGTATGAGCAGCTGGTCAGTTGTGGGAAACACCTTGACACCTGCAAGGAGCTGACAGATGAAACCCAGGAGCTTTTCCTGGAAAATGACAAAGCTGAATTTATGAAGGTAAAGAGCTTTAACTGTCAAAGCCCCTTCTAAGTGCTCTCTGCTGCTTGTAAGTAGTCCCCATCTGAGAAGTCCCAAGCAGCTTTATTGCTAGGGAGAATTTGGGATGCTCAGTCTGTGGTGCTGTCATTGCTCCAGGTGCTTGGCATGGTGGCATTGATTTAGTAGGGCAGCACAATGGGGGCAAAATGCAGAAGCAGAAGTTTGTCATTTGGATGCTCATTGATGTGTGAGTCACACTGGGGTTCAGAGAGAAGGTATTTTGCTGAAATGCTTATCTGGGGAAGCTCTGGAAGCACTTAGTGTTCCTTGCCTTGTGCAGGCTCAGCTCTCTTGCTCTATTCTGGGCTCACAGCAGGCAGGCTGATGCAATCACTTAGGAAGGTGTTTCCTTTTCTTGCTCGTTGTGGAGGAAAGTTCAGCCGAACAGGAGGCTCCAAACTAAATACATCAAGAGCTCCTGCAAAGTGATGGATGAAATCCCACTCTTGGGGTGGTGTCAAGAAGGTATTTTTCTTTGGCAGGTAGAAAAATAATTGGGAAAAAATGAGAATTTTCACTGATGATGAGTGATTGCTCTAGCCTGAGCTGTCCTGTGACTCAGGTGGGTGGGAGCATTTCTGTAGCACAGTGACAGTAACTTCTGAACAGGACAACAAACAAATCTCATAACACCTCTAGTCTGCTCCAGTGGGTCAGTTTGCTGTGTGACTCCAACCTGCTGAGTTCTTTGCATGAACTAATTTTTCCCATTCCTCTGCATCTCTGGAATAATCTTATTTTCTCCTTAGTTTGTAAACAGTTTTATATTGCCCCTAAGAACCATTATTCATCAAGAAGTGAATACTTGTTTGTCATGAGCTCTCAGCTGCTTAGATTTCTGCAGGGAATGTACATCTGTCTTCTAGTTACATGCACTGCTCAGACTCCAGCACAGATCATTTCACTGAGTTCTTTTGCCCAGTTGATTTTGATTTTTGTTTGTGAGGGATCTGTTGGCACTTCGGACAACCAAGGGAAAGTCTAGATGGGCAGACAGTGATGACTACCTGATATTGCTCATTATCTTACTGTAAATTCAACCAAGATCTGTCCATATGAATAGACAGGGCTGGCTTTGTTCTCAGAGTTGGGTGAGAGCCAATTACTTCACTCCAAGGGCTGCATTTGGGGCAATTTATGTAAGACAGGTCAACAGCATGATGTAGTCTGACTCTGGACTTTTCTATCTCTAACACTCTCTCTTTTTTCCCAACAGGCAGCAGTAACCATGGCTGACAGGTAGTATCAGTCTGGGATTTTGTGTCACATTTCTTCCTGCTAATTGGACGGGTTATTGGAGATGCTTGCATGTTCTGAACTTTGTTCAGGCACACAAATGTTGTCTAAGGCACTAGAGCTATTGAAATATCGAGTATTTTTGTTTTAAAGTGCATCACAAAAAGTTGCTCTAAGAAACTTAACACTCAACACTTGTTTGGATCCAATTTCAAGAAATCCGAAAGGAGAGTTAGAGCCTGAATAAATCAGTGTTTTCAGCTTAGTCATAAGGAACTAATTTCACTGAGAAACAGGATTGCTAAAGCTCTTGAAAGAAACGCTCTGGATACAAATGAGACTAAAGCTGAGCTCCCTAAATATACTCTAACAGGCTTATTTATGCATTAATATAGTGGGGTAGAAAGTCAAGCTGTGGGAGCTCAAAACAGATTCTGAAAAATCTTGGAGCAATTGGAAGAAGTCTTAGGGCGCACTAAATGATATGCAAAAAACACCCTCTTAATTGACTCTTATTGCTCATGAAAACACAGAGAAAATATCCCCCTTTTCTTCAAATTTACGACAGCCACGAGGCCCTGAATTAGTAACAGTATAAATTCAAAATAATGAAAGTTATGGAGCTAATAGGGTGCTTCCCACAGCGAGGTGCTGGGCACACCTCACTCCCCTGCTTGGTGGGAGCACTGTGTGCAGCCAGCCCGCTGCAGGAGCGGGGCACACAAGGGTGGCCCTCAGTCTCAGCAGCAGCCAGCTCACTTTGGCATCTTGGAGCACTGATGGCCACGTATCTCCAAGCTACAGGCACGAGGAGGTTGAGCTTGTACAGCTATGAAGATAGTGTTTTAAGGAAACAGATGTTAATTTGGAGTCTGCTGTTCTTTTTCTCTTACAAATAGGCATCATAGACAGATATCTCCAATACTATGGTACTTCCAATTAGACATTATTTTTTTTTTCCCCTACAATTACAGGCTGGAAGAATTCTTAAAGAAAGAAGTAGATTTAGAGCTTTCAACGCTGCCAGATTTTGAAGATCGGGTCATAGATGTCTCTGAAGTTGAACAACTAATGAACTCCATTAATGCTATTCCAGGTACTCTTCCTAGCTGATCATTATTTCATACCTATTTACATTTAACTAAGGATATGTATTAAACATTACTTCTTTTAAAGGAGATCTGCAAAGGCAGAATTAACTTCTCTCTAGTTTTCCTTCTAGTTTGTTTTTGGTTTTTTTGCCTGTATACAGAGACACTGGAAGATATTTTTGGATTTTTTTTTCCATTTGTTTTCAATATAAAATTACCAGAATTACTGCTAAATTGGGACTTCCTTGCTTTTGCTTTTGCTGGATGATTTCCTAGAAGACTCATGAAGATTACCCCTTTCTGCTGAGGGGTCAGGCATGCTTAGCTGGTGGTAACTTGTCTTACCTTGTAGTTGCTTGAACAAAATAGAGGAACCCCAGACTGCTTTAAATAACTTACACAGCTTCTCTTCTGATAAACAGATTTCAGAGACTTACTCCTCTGCTATTTAGCAAGCATTTTCTCCCGATAATCCACAGGAAACAGCACAACATAAACAAACTTCGAATAACTAAAAAAAATCGTAAAATTTTAGATCTTTTCTGGTGCATCACAAATGGTCAGAAAGAACAATATTCTTTTTTTTTACACCCAGTACTGTATTTTCCTAACATAAAACAGCATTTGGTACTTGTTTGCTTGTGCTGCTGACCCCCTGTTGTAGAGCTTTTCCCTGATCCCCAGGGTGGCTGGCAGCAGTGCCAGCATGGCAGATGCTGGGCTCCCTGGAACAGCCCTCAGAGCAGGGGAGGCCGAGTTTACAGAGGAGGGGTAGGCTGAGGCTTATTTATTTTGTTGTTTTGACTTTGATTTGAAGCAAGACTAGTTCTTACACACCAGTGACCTGATTATTATCTGCAACTGTTTACGGAGTCAGCTCCTGACTTTTCTCCACGTGGGAGGAATATGGCCCTATTCAGTGCCATAGGCTGCCATATTCAGTTCGCACAAGGCTTTGTGCGAACACCTCTGTGAGAGGTACAACAAACCATGATTATACATTCAAAAACTGACCTGGTTTTCCCTCTGCAGCTCCTTGTGCCCCTGTGATCAATCCCCAGGCTCCCAGTGCAGCAACTGGCACCTCACTGAGAGTTTGCTGGGGCCTCTTCTCAGATGACACTGTGGAGTGCTACCAGCTGTGCTACAAACCAGTGAGCAACGAGAGGCACAGTGATGAGCAAGCAGGTAAGGAGGCCTGGGCCCAAGGGGACACCTCAGCCCTCCACTGGCAAAACCAGCTGATTCCAAAGTGCCTCTGCACATCTTGTGCACTCTCTCTGCCACCAAAACTGTTATATCTGCCACCACCATCTGCTTTGTCCCTCTTCCCCTGCCAGGTCTGCTGTGCTGCCAGCTGCAGCAGGACCCATCACAGGAGCAAAGACAGGACATGGCAGCAGCAGGGATAGCAGGAATGGGAAGGGGGCAGTGGATGGAGTCAGGAGGATTTCTGGAGGGTGGGCACTGCATTAGAACACATGTGCTGCATCTACTGCAAAGCCCACTATTTTTAAAGAGCAAATCATCATATCTTCAGCACATCCACTGAAACCCTCAGATGATTTTACAGCTTATCTTAGTGCTAATAATAGGCTGTAACTCCCTAAGATGCACAGGCATACAAAGAACCACAGAACCATTGTAAAATGTCCCAAAAACTGCCTTTGCTAATATTGTTCTTGCAGAACCTTCAAAAGTGGAAGCCAGTAGAGTGCCAATGGCCAGCTGAGAAAGAAAAGCAGAAGCTATCCAAATTTTATAAGATGAAGAATGAGAAATGTGTAGCAAAATAGCTCCAGCTCTCGTCCCAGCAGATTTATTCTGCTTTAGAGGAAGGCATCATGAAACTGCCTGACAGCTGATCAAAGGGTGTGAAGCACAAGGAGCTCTCTTGAGCTCAGCACACAAAACAATGCACCCCAACTCCACTATGTGATGCAGCATTGGGGAAAAGTGGGCAACTGGGTAAAGGCACTGTAAATGCTTTGTTGTTGTCGTTTCAGAGCATACACTAAAAGTCAAAGAAACATACTGCACCATTACTGATCTGTTGCCAAATACACAGTATGAATTTTGGGTCAGTGCTTTAAATGCCTCCGGTATCAGTCCACCAAGTGAAAGAGCAGTCTATGTAACAGGTAAAAATATTTTATTTATACAACTTCGTGACCTTCATAGTGAAATTCTTTCTTCTGATGTAAACCGACTAACTGCATGGGAATTCCCAACTTTTATTTGGAGAGCCTATCATGCCAACTGTCCCTGTTTTAGAATGGAAGAAACAGAAGCAGAGGGACAGAATAACTTATTTAAATGCAAGCATGTAGACCAGCTGTGAATAAGGTTCAAGTTTCCTGGTTCTCTCAGATGAATGCCAGCTCTCTTTTTATTGGCCTGTAGGTATTTTGTGGATTCACCTGTTATGCTGTTCTTCTTAACTGCAGTTCAGTCAAGGACATTGTGTGAAATCCTGACATCAGACTGAGCAAGGCAGTGTGAGACCTTCAAGCACTTGTTCCAGATGTCTTTTACATCTCAGAGCAGAGAAGAGATGCGCCTTTATGACAAAGATAAAACTAATGATAGAAAACAGTTGTGTAATCAGTCTTTATGTTACTTCTCTGTTTAATTCTCTTGGGACCTTTATAGTCCAAATTAAGTCTTTAAATAGTACTGTTAATCACGCTACCTGCTGTTTATTGTCTGTTGGGGAAGCAGGTTTCTTTAACTATATGGTATTAGTAAACAATGTTTTTCTATTTTTTTAAGTCTTCAAAGCATGTTGGTTGCAAACATCTTCAAGCAACAGCTTAGAACTGTTCTTTTGCCTACTTTTTAGCTCCTTCACCACCTACCATAAAGAATAAAAAGATCCGAAGCTGTGAAAATGCAGCACTGGTGTGCTGGGAATCCAGAGACATTAACCCTGTTGATTCCTACACGGTTGAATTGTCCAAGCTGACAGATGAAGAAAATGATGATATTATTACTGAGTGAGTCACTCTTCCATTGAGCCCATGAGCTGTAGAGATGAAACCATTTCAATCGTGTGGCATCCAATAGGATTAAGAAAGGACCCATGACCTTCTGGTGAATTGACATTTACAAACAATCCTCTTAGTAAAATTAGTTGTATACTGTTAATCAAAAATTACTACATGAGAATTATGGGTATGGGAAAAGGACAGAAGCAAATGTAAAAATCTGCAGTCTGTCACAGACTCCCTCTTGCCCTGCTACTGACAACTGTACAAGGTGAAACGTTGTTGATGGGTTACAAGAGAAGTTGAAGTGTAATTTCTTCTTTGTTGCTCAGAAAAATAATCTCAAAGGCCTACCTTAGTTCTCTACCCTGACATTTTCCATGGATTTGTTTTCTGTAGATCTATTGTTGGGATCCCTAACTGTGAAGTCCTAATTCACCTCCAGCCAACTCAACAGTATCGCATCTGTGTCAGAGCCCAAAACCTGGGTGGCTCCAGTGAAAGAAGTGAACCTGTCCTGATACACACCACAGGTACTGTACAGCTTGGCACAACTCCAGCAGCTTATTGTAGCATCTATTATCTTAACAGAAAGATTCCTGCTGGTTTCAGTGGCCTCTGGATCAGGTCCTAAACTCTTACATCTAATTACACACCTGGTAACCTTCTAGGAATGAAAAAAACCAACTTCTTGTAACAATAAGTGCATTGCTTTAGCTCTGTAATTTATATTACTGCTGTCTCGTACATTTGATACATGAAAGTTACTAATTTCTAAACATTTTAGACAACAGTATCAACCCAACGCCTACATATTGCCAGCCTGCAAGGTACTGACACACCAATGAGGACAGTTGCAGTGTGATTTTACTTCAGAGATTACCATGTAATGAAGCTGCTGCTGGAAATTATGGCTGAGACAGCACTTTCTAGAGCCATTTAGCAGACACCAGTGCTCACCTTCATCACTGCTGCAATGACACTGCAACTTCACTGGCTTATCTCAAATCTCCCACACCACTCACAGGTGTGTTCACACCTTACCTGTGTCTCTTCTGCCCTTACCTTCTGTGAGACATTTACAAATTGTATTCATTCAGCAATATGACCACACAAGGTTACGTTTTAGTAAAAAACCTGTCTGCCACACAGCAGTGACACCACAGAAAAGAAATGCTAATCCTTAAATCCCTGGAGAGGAAGACTCATTGTGTTACCAAACTTTGTGTGTATTCCAAGTGCTTAAATCAAACTCAGTATTTGAAATTGCCCATTCTGTTTGCACAGCATGTGTTTGTTTTCAGCAGCACATGCCTGTAATTGCCCTGGCATTGTTTGTATTGTATTTGCAATGAAGTAACTTGCAGTTTGATTATAATGATTTCATTCGGGATTACCATGTGGAGATTTATCTTCTCAGAGTCTACATTATGCAAACAACTGATGCAAATTGATCTGTCGGCTGCAAGAACCCACCTCCAACGCTGTGAATGGCCTTTGATCCTTTCTGGGGTGGATGAACAGGCACCAACTACAAACAGCAGCTGTGCCACTCGTGGCTGCTCCTCAGGGCCCAGTGCGTCAGACCTGCTCTGTGAAGTCTCCGCAGGGAGAAAGGCAGAGGCACTTTTATCCTGGGCTGGACTTCCCTCTCTGAGGGCTGGTCTGATAAGGGAGGTGCTGAAGTATGAAGGATCCTTTCTCTTCAAACTGTGCCCAGCATTTATGTGGATGAGTGAGGCCATGGAGAGTCCTTTAAGCCTCCTTTCTCATTTCAGTGATTAAAAATAGATTACTTGAAACCAGACAGTCCATTGCAGGGATGACCCTGAATAGCTATTTCCTGCACAATGCCTGCAGCTTTGGTAGGGTTCAAAACCAGGCTAAGTCCCCTGCTTTTCACAAGGCTGAAACTAAACAGTGTTAAGCTGTAAAACACCCATTTATTAGAAAAACTTTAAAAATATGACCTTGTCCTCTCAATGTCAGCCACAGATTCTTTCTAGAGCATTGGTGAATCTTTTTGTGGATCCAAACTAGATTTCATCACACCCTTGCTGCAATTCTAATGTTACAAGAAGTTACTGGAATTATCCTCAGGCATTTTCTCTTGCAGGCACCTGCTTCTACCTTAATGAGGACACAGCCCATCCTTTACTGGCAATTCTAGATGATGGATTTACCATTTCATGTGATGAACTGGAAAACCTAGAGTGTGATCTGCCTGTCTATGATAACAGCTTTACAAGGTATACAGAAGCATTTCAGTTTCTTTGTTTTTTTTAACAGATGCCAGGAAATGTCTAAGGGGGCTTTCAGCAGCTCTGATTAATTTTTTGAGCTGAAACCTCTCTTTCCAGCTGCTCTTTGGAACTTGGAAGTTAGTGCAAGTTCTTAAAGAGGATTACAGATGCAGCAGCCACAATTATGTACAAGCCTACTTACACGTCTTGCACACTGAGCTAAATTTGAACAGGTATTTAGGTGCCATAACAAATGCTAAGGAAAGGAGAAGGAGCTGAAAACTTACCTCTTGCTGAAAGATATAACTGATACTATTTGGACCAACAGGTATTACTTTCAAAAAAGAATTAGGCCGTTTGCCATTGAAGTGAGAGACTAAGCTTGCCAAAATGCTTATTTCCAGTCAAAACCACAGAAACACCATATAACCAGGACAAGTATCTGCAGACCCAGGATAATACAAGTCTACAACTTAGCCCCTCCATGGAAATGCAGTGCTACTAGAGGGCTTGGTAGAAAACAGTTGGGAGACTGGTGATCCTTTTTATTAAAGCCTTCATGGTAATCTTAAAAGTGATTTTATCCCCCTTCTATGGGATGCTTTTATGTTTCACGTAAAGAGCCAGAGCTGGCACTCATCTCATTCAAAGGCTGAGGTTTTGGTACCACTATGAACTTTCACAAATCTCTTTCAAGCTAAGATACTGAAAAAGAAGAAAAAAAAAGAAAAGCTCCCAAGCTGAAATTACTAACATTCATACTGCAAGGACATTACATGGCAAACTCTTCTTTCTGAAGTTTGTGTGGTCTCCTAAAGGCTGATGTATTTCCTAACTGCTTCTTCAGCACGGCTCAGGTTTGCCTTGGTGGCTTTGCAGCTCTCATTACTATGGTCATGTTTTGTTCACAGATGTTTACCCATCCATTTTGCATCATTCCTTTTCCTTCTCAAGCTGTAGCAACACAGCCCCTCTGAGCCCTGATTTCAGCAGCCTTTCAGCTGTTCCCAAGAACATTTACATGCACTTTCAATGAACTGTACACTTGCTCTAAGCAAGTGCAGCTGCCGAGGCAGAGTACAGCTATTGCGCTCTGCATGCCCATCCTCACACAACAGGCCCTACAAATGTTGACTGCAGCTCTCTGTCAGAATTGCCTAGAAGAGCTCAGTGTCTGCCAGCAACATCCTTTTCCTTTGCAACTTACAACTTTAGACACTACCATAGAAACATAGAAGTTGTGTGCATTTGAAATCTGCTGTCCCCCTTGACAATGACAGCTAATACACCGTGTACTTCTCCTGAGAAGAAGCTGAGGTGGAATCTTACAGGATGCATGTTGCCCTCTTAGAGTGTTTCAGAAGCATTTGGAATGGGCTATTTTGCCCAATTTTCTTGCTTTAGAACCTGTGTTTTTGCACACTTGCATCTTCAAAGCACCCAGTTCCTTTGACTCCAAGACTGTGCCAGTAAATGAAGCTGAAGGGTGTCTTCGTAGTACGTTGTCTTTATCTCTACTACACAACTTTCAAAAGAGTTATTTTCTGCATGGTTCCTATCATACATTTCATGGCCCAGGTACCCAGCACACTACAAGTTCTCCTACCGTGTTCAATTCTTCCTAATCTCTCCAAACACAGCATAGACAGGTCCCCTCCTCCTCAGCTGCCCCAGGAACTTCATGCTGTTACAGTGCTCATAATGGTGAGCGACAATCAAAACCCTGGGCTTTTTGGAAAGAAAATACAAAATCTGTAGACTTTTTTCCCCTGCTATGCTGGGGTTCACCAGAGCACTCTTTTTTCTAACTAGTAATAACTTTCCTAGAAAACCCAGGCACTATGGGATGCCGTTCTCTATCTTCCTGGAAGTGCCCAGGGCACTCATTTATACAAAGCTACCCACAAGTGAAAACAAGGCAGGTGTCACAAAGAAACCTGCAGGCTGGGTGTCAGCTCCTCAGCATGCGGCATTCACTGGAGTCAAAAATCCACACTGCAGTTCTAAGGAGACAGCACAAGTGGCTTTAATTTATTGCTATGTAATGTCCAGGTACATACATACCTGAACATATCTAAACACTGTAAAGAGCATTATAGAGAGGCCCTGCCAAAACACGTATTCCTGTCTGTCTCCCACAGATGTATTGCGATCCTGGGCAGTCTGATCCCGTTTCCAGGAAAGCATTATTGGGAGGTGGAAGTTGAGGAAGAAACAGAGTACAGAACTGGTGTGGCTTTTGAGAACACTCCGAGACATGGTCACCTGGGGGCAAACAACTCATCCTGGTGCATGAGGCACATCATCACACCCTCAAGGTAAGGGCTGTGGAGGCTGCAGGTCTCTGACAGGAACACCTCTTACACCTGGCAGGCAGGGCAGCAGAGAACCCAGATTTTATATCAGCTCAGACCAGGCACTGGGGCCTCTGACATTCCACCGTTGTCACTGTAAACTGGTGCTGGAAGGATACTGGAACACTTAAGCAAATCCTCCTGCTTTTTTAGAGTGTTTCAGAAGCATTTGGCATGGGTTATTCTTCCCAACCTCCTTGCTTCAGAACTTGTGTTTTTGCAGAATTGCATCTTCAAAGCACCCAGTTCCATTGACTCTGAGACAGTGCTAGTGAATCAAGCTGAAGGGTCTCTCCATGGTACATTGTTTCATTGAAATGAGACGTTGTCATATTGAAACATGCAGTTCCAGGAAAAATTCTGAATAAAATTAGAGTTGCAGAATTTAGCTGTAAACTTTACCAAAACCTCAGTGGGAAGACAACAGAGTAATAGATCCATGTAACCCAGAAACTACGTAAAGCTAAACCCAACTGGTTTTGATCTCTGTCCTACCTATGGAAGTATGTCCTACAGAAATGCCAGCTCCCCTCACGCCTCAGCTGCACTGCTGGCTCTCCCCTGGACAGTGGTACATTAACATCACTGCCTTTTGACTCCCATGAGCTACCTGGGCACCTGTGTACACAAAGTGCTTCCTTTTGAGAGCAGCCTGGGTGCCTTCAGCTCTTTTGTTTGTGTTTCTCGCCTACAGGCACAAGTATGAATTCCTGCACAGCGGGATGACACCTGACATCAGAATTACTATTCCCCCCAGAAGGATTGGCATCCTGCTGGACTACAAGAACTGCAGACTGTCATTTTTCAACGCAGATATTGCCCAGCACCTTCACACATTCAACTCGCACTTCCAGCATTATGTACACCCCTGCTTTGCACTGGAAACACCCGGTATCTTAAGGATACATACTGGAATTACAACACCCCCATGGACTGCCCTCCCATAACCTGTGTTCTGCAGCTACCACACCTACGTGCAACCTGCACTGAGCAATGCCCTCTCTCAGCATTAACTGCTCCATCATACTCCCTATAAGCCAGCTGTTTCCCAATAATAAGAGCAAAGCGACCCTGACCCGAACCAGCTGCCAGGCTGAGCCCTTACGAATTTACCTCCTCTTGGGAAGGATCTTAACAAAAAGCCACTATGGTCACAAGATCTGTCAGCATCCCAGAATTCTCGTTAGAAATGGATACCATCCTTCTCAGAGGTGACACTGTCACTATGCAGCAGTGGCAGCTGGATCATAGGTTCCCCCAACACCCACCTGAAGCCTAGGGAACTCCCCAGTTCCAAAGCAATCATTAATTCTACTCCTGAGTCTACTCAAGAGCTAAAAACCTGAAGAAAAACAAAAATAGCAAAAAGGCATAATCACTGTACAGCTGCTGGAGCTGAAAACACTCCAGCCATGAAGCTGATCTCGCAATGAAGTGTTCTCGTTGCTACATGAAGTCTGTTACACAAGATAATCCAATACGCCTCCCCGTGTGTGAACTGTTAGTGCCTACATACCCAGTGAGGCTTTCTGGAATACCCAAGCCTGCATTCCAGTCTCAAATACAAGCCAGTTTTACAGAATGCCCATGCTTCTCATTCACTCATCCAGGGGAAAAAAAGATACAGGCTTTTTCCAGTGCTTGATTGTCCTTATAGAGAAACCTAAAGCAATTTTTAGGGGCTTGTTTTTAGCTATGCTCACCTCCTCTTGGGTGTATCCTCCCTCCACACTCACAGGTCTGTTTTCCCCCTCAGCACTGATGAATTCCACACCAATGCTGTGCCCTTGAAGCTTTGGGTGTCCAGTGAGGCTGGAAGGACTCTGGCCCAGCACGCAGTTGAGACATCCTTGTCTGGGTTTCATTTCCAGACACCAATTAAGACAGGCCCTGCCTGTCAAGCAGGCTTGGCCATCTCTGAATAGCCTCATCCATGTATGTCAAAACTACCTGAACTCAATCAAGAGTCATTAACAGAGAAGCTTTTCCACAGATTTATTGCACATTCATTACAAAAATCATTGGTTCAAGTTTCCATTCTAGGGAATAGCCAGGAACAGGCAGTGGCCTCTACAATATGCAGGGTCTCTACAAATAAACGCTGCTGGCAAAGCTAAAGAGATTTTACATAGAACTGTGTGTCAAAAGCTTGTCTGTTCTTCCTCAAATAGCTTTAAAAAAGTCTTGCCAAAACAGACCTTTAGAAACCACAAAAACAGGAGCTGAGTATGTCACTACAGCAGTGATTAGTACCGTCTGCTCTTGGGTATCCGTTTCACAAGCCTCAGAAGAAGATGGGTTTAGCAACACTGTGCTATACCAGCACAGGGTCATTTCTTAACCTACCAGAAATTAAGGTATCTTCAAGAGCAGAAAAGGTTGTTACGGTCACTTTGCCAGACCTCCTGTAAGCAGGCCAGAGGCTTTCAGTTGCTTTGTCTGCCAGTGAACAGAGCAGCTTGTGGCCATGTGTGCCCTGCTAATGCTGGCATGGCCATCCCAGAGAACAGCAGCTCTAGGGTACAGCAGCTCGTGTGCAGGGGACTGAAGTGCTGAGAAAGCACTACTTTTTGCTTAAAAATGTACTCCTTGATTCTGGGTCCAACTTCTACCCACTAGAACAAGTTTCACCCCTATCAGCGAAAAACAGAGAGCCCCACTCTTATTTTCAAGTAGATACCTGAAAGAGTGTAACATACAGGTATCAGAGCAGAGGTATGAGGACCTCTGAAAATCCAAACAGAGCCTTTAATGCAGAAAGGCTGCTGGTGAACCCATGATTCCACTCCCCACCACCTGCTTTCACCTGAAGTGTTTAAACCATAGCTGTAACCTGGCAAAATACTTTCCAAGTAGTGAACTGAACTGGCAGTCCCCAGGACTTCATAACCTTCTCACTGGGCTGTGCAAGCGCAGGTTTTGTGAGCCAAATGCGAGGTGCTCAGACACCCTTGCAGTGGGACTCCACAGGTACCAAACAGCTCTGTTGTTATGCTGCCAGCTTGATGAATCCACTGGAGAATCAGGCTGGGTGGCTGAGTACAGGGAAGTCTGCTCAGCAGAATGACCCCATGGTCAGCACCAGGCATGGTGCAGGACAGCTAATGCAGTGACAGAACTATCTGAAAGAAAGAACAAGTAAGCAATAATTGGCCTCTAGGTTAAAAACAGTAAGGGAAATGAGTTTGTATGTTTCTGTTTAATAAAAGCTTCACCTGTTAGCACTAACCCAAGCTTTTCCTCCCTTAAGAATCCCAACCCCATCACTTAAATATTTATAAAGCAAAGGGAAGTTGACAACGTGCGTTTCTTAGAACCAGCTGTTGCTCTGAACAATCTCTATATAAATCCTTTACAGGGAGGCCACCACTTCCACTGCAGGTCTACTAAGCTGTAAGTTCACATCAACCCTGTATCTCTCTGTATTTAGTTTACTGGAACCCTGGGTATGGCACTCAACTTGGAGAACGGCGTTGAGCTGTTGATATGAGATCTATTTCTCTGCATTGAAAGGTATCTCAGATGAGGCAAAACTAGTTCTTACCTCTGGCCTGTATACGGGAATTCTGGCTGAACTACATCATATGGTAAGGCAACGGTCAGTTAAAAATTACTTGTCCTTGTCTCTAACATCATGTGCTGCAAGCTGCATTTTTCCTGGTACCTGCTGGGTCTTTCTCTTCCTGTTCCTTTTCTTTATGTGCATTTACTGGCACACAGCAAAATCCATCCTCTGCAAAGGTCAGAAGCTCATGCCTAAAGCTCTGGGTTTGGCCAGCTGAAGCACACAGGCGCCCTCATGTGCAGCAGTGATCCATGTATCCTTGCAGACCTTGCAGTGTCAGGAACTGCCAAAGGACAGGACACCCCCAACAATGCCTCCCCCAGCAGCTAACTGCGGACTTTTCCAGGCCTGCCCAAAGCCCTTCAGGGTGGGCCAGAAGGATCCCTTTTCCCAATTCCCTGTGATTTCAAATACACGTTGTTGCCACTGGAGGGCATTACGTGCAGCCCTTTCAGAAGGCGGCACTGGTCTCACACAAGTTTCTATGGCTGAAAACAGCTTTCAAACCGGTTACCGTAATTGAAGGCATGTCCAGGGTCTCTCCTCACCCAGTGCTGGAGCCAGGAACAAAGGGACCCAGGGGCCTGTGAGCAATTACACAGGTGAGACGTGTCAAAAGCACAAATACAAGAGACAACACAATAGCCCTAAAATACACCTTAATGTAGATTCAAAACAAACACACCCAAACTTTTACTACAGAAACACATTTTAACTCGCTCCCTCTCACGGCCATTACAACATTGTAGGTAGATCAAGTAGGTCCTGACTTTTATCTCACAGGCAGGCCTTGTTCTTTCACCGTTTAATTTAGGAGGATAGTATCAGTGGAGTCAATATAGTGCCACTGGCTCCACTTTCTTAGTCCTCCAGATGAATCTCCGCAAGAAACTCCTGAAAAGTCTCAGAACAGACTAAGCTCTCCTAAAGCGGACTGCAGAGCCTAACCACTCAGCCAGGAAGGCAATTCCCTACTCCCGTCTTCAAACTCAGAAGAATCTTTTTACTGCCCACCTCTGTTTCCCGACAGTAACCAATATCGCTCATTAGCGGCACACAGCAAGGCCGCCAGGGACCACGCACAAGTGAGGCTTGGCTTCCTCTTCACACTCTACTGCAGTCCTGGGCCAGTCCAAGACACAACAACACTGCTTTTGTTGAATTTTCTCTCCATCGCGCTCATGGGGATGTGCTCAGCTGCCAATACATACTGCGACTCAGCGGTCCTAGCCCACCTTACTTAAACCTTTTCCAAACAGGCTTATTTTTCAAGCTTTACTTGCTCTGATGGAAGCGATACTGAGACCTAAACTGCTTCACAAAATGGCTGTAAGGGTGCTCATCCCACAGCTGGAGCTAAATAAAAGCGGGTTTCTCCAGACGCAAAGCTGTGGCTTAAACAGCCCCAGAAAGGCTGCAGTAGCGGGTCTCGGGCTACCTCACAAAACCAACCCCACGGGCAGCCCCTCCTGGGCGGCAGCGGGCCCGGCGGGTAGCGCTTACCTGGGCCGCGGGCACAGGGCTGCGGGCGGGAGCGCCTCTTCACGGGCTGCGGGGCTCCCACGCGGGACGCGCATCACGGCGGCAGCTCCTGCAAGGGACACACGGGTCACGGGCACAGCTGCGGGCAGGCCGGGCCTCGGCGCCACCACCCGGGAGGCGCTCCGGCCGCACGGCGACGGGGCCTTTCCGTGTGCGAGCGAGCGCGGGAGGCCGTGCCCGGGCTCCGCCGCTCTCTCGCTGCCGGCCGGCCGCCGCCGAGCGCCTCAGCCCGCCGCGGGAGGAGCAGAGCCGCCCCCGCCGCACTTCGTGGCGCCGCCATTTCCCGCCGCGGGCGGGGCCGGTGCGCCCTGACAGAGGGCGGGCGCTGCCTTGCCGCCGTCCTTCCTTCCCTCCCTCCCTGTGCCCGGACAGCGCCTCCGATGGGGAGACGCTTCTCGAGGTTCCGGTTGGGTGGGAGCTCCGTGCCCGTTGGCCTCACCAGCGCCGCCTTTTCCCGAGACATTACTGACCAAGCCGAGCTCACCACGCTCGGCACCCGCTTGAGCCCTACCTGCCCTCGGCTGGGCCATGGAGCGGCTTGCCCAGCGATGGTTCCATCCACACACCGCTGACTTGTTGCCTCCAGCAGCCACCATCCTGTGCAGTACCTGCTGCGCCTGTCCATCTCCATGCCTTCCCATAACCCCATGCTGATCCTGCAGACTGAAGCACGAGAACAACACCCGCTGCTGGCACAGCCCCGGCAAGGCTGAGGGAGAGCCACCAGCTCTCAGCACCTCCTGGGTCTCCACCAGCAGGGCTGGGGCCAGACAAAGCTGCTATTTCTGACCCCTGAGATGGGTGTTCCACAGCTCCCAAACCCACCTGCACGGACACCTTCATCCAGGCTGGGCTGGGCCAAAAATAGCATGTTAACTCCCTTGCCTTGGCGGTATTTTGCAGCCAGTTGAATACACAAGTTTTCTCTCAGTCTCTCAACAAAATTCCATTACATTCTGTCTCTGGTATGGGAAAGGGCATCACCAGGCTATGCCTGGGGCCACCCCAGCATCTCCTGCCTTGTGCCCCTGTGCTGATGTGAAAGCTGCAGTGAGGCTGCTGTAATAGATCTATGTATTGTGCCTGTGCAGTGAGAGTCAGGTATATTTCATGGTCTGTGTAATAAAATGCTTGATGAAATAAACATTTTGCTTCCCATACATGGAAGCATGTAGTTTACAGTAAGGATTTATTAAGCCCAAAATTCCTGAGCATGCCCAAAGAGATACCTCGTATTGATAGACAGGAAAGGACACTTATAAATCAGTCCAACTTCCTCACAGCTTGTCCAACAGAAAAAGAAGCCTTTGTTTCTGGTGGAGAATTTCAAATTCAGCATCATCATTGTTACAACCTGTTCTCTTGCTTTGCTTTCCTCTGTGCACTAACCTTGGAGTTCATATCTGGCTCTTGAAAGAGTTAAAACAAAAGGTCAAAGGATAGACAGAGAAAAATACAAATACTTACATAAACAGCTGTTTAAATGAGAAACTGCTGTTATTTTTTTTTTTTGTTCGTTTTGCTGCAAATGGAAAAGCAGCCATTGGCTTTTGGGCCATGTGGTGCTGTCTCAGTCCCTCTGGGGAATTTTGCACATTGCAAGTATCTCATGGCAGGGTCAGCTCAGTGGCAAAGCAGTGAGAGCGGGCCTGTGTGGGGCTCTCTGGCTCTCTCTGCTTGCAGCACAAGAAGAAAATCTAAGCTCAGGGTGCATCTGATCAGAAGAGGTGGAAGTAGGTCTGAACTTTGCTCAGCCACAGCACTGTGGCATTTTAGGTACACACTATAATAATGTGACCATCTTTTTGCAACCAGACTTAGGACAGATTTCCGTCAGAAAGACAAAATTATCTAAGAAGTGGATCCATGGGTAAGAAGTAACACTCAGGAGGCAGATTATGAGCAGAACTAAGCCAATGGAAGTAAGCATAACTTCACCAAAATCAATGTATTGGGAAGGACTTTTACTTGTAAGTCTCAAAGTGGGGCTACTAGTAGGCAGATGGAAGAAATAAAACCCCAAATCCAAAGTCCCTTTTTTCAGACCACCTTCCACAAACACGATTGACTCTTGTTACAACAAAAGCAACACAATACTACTTTGCTAATACCTACTGAGCCAGACTTAAACATGTCACTGATATTTACTTAACAAACAGTTAAACAGCGTATGTACTCTGCTGTGGATCAAAGAACACTTGTTTATTTAAAACAGCTTATTTTAAAACAAGGCTTTTGGGTTGTTTTTTTTTGTTGTTGGGGTTTCTGCGTGGTTTTTGGTTGGTCACTTGGTTGGTGTTTTGGTTTTTTTTTTGTTCCTGACGTGATAGAGCAGCTAAAACTTTGTGCTTTCTGACCTTGGCTTGTCACAGATGTCATAACAGGAGACAGCACATTGGCACTGAGTCCGTCAGCGTGGATTTTGAGGGGCTGGGAGAGGCTGCTCGCTTTTAGGGCTTGGTTGTCAGATGAGGAGTACTGCACTCTGCTCTCACAACATCCTTAAAATTGTCTGTATTCAAGCACTTGGAGTCTTTCTCCCTCATTAACCCCCAAAGCCATGTGTGATGTTAAGCGTGCCCTTCCCAGCCCAGTCCTGGAGGGGTGGCTGGGCGTCTTGCCTGTTCCTGAGCACCCACATTCCTGCTGTATCCTTGCAGTCTGCCTTACTTACGGCAAGCAGAGTCTGAAACAGCCGGCACCACCCAGCGTGGGGACAGTGCTGGGACTCCGTGTGCGCCCGCCGACGGCATTCGGCTCTCCCGGGAGTGTCACCAAGCTCGGGTCACAGCGGGGTGCGAGGACGGAGCTGTGCCATCTCAGGAACTCTGACCAGTATCTCTGAAAAACACCGGAGACAAACCCTTATGAAAGCACCTGCTTTCTACATTTCTCTTCCCATTTTCTGGCAGCCAGCAGGATCCCTGCCGGAGCCCTCAGCAGCAGCCAGGCAGCCCCAGGACTAGGCCAGCGTTTGCCATGGCATGGATGCCCACAAGCCCCTGTGCTTCTCTGCAGCTCATTTCACCCACCTGTGAAAGGGCTCTGTGGGTCTGCTTGTAAAGCTTAGGGATCTGTAAAGGAAAATTTTCATTTTCTGTATAGAATAATATTACAAGCAAAGTAACTTTTATTTAGGCAAAAAAGGACAGTTCTTGCTGGAGGTACAAAGCAATATTCCTCACACATTTTACACTGCAAATACCAAGAAAATCTTATCAAACATATTCCATTTTCATCTTTAGATGAAAATGTCTAAAGACAAAGCCATACCTCCTCCCCCGAGCTGGGGAGCTGCAGGATCACCAGGTTGACGTCATTCTCCTTGGTTATAAAACATGCTGCATGCTGAACTTGGCACTCAGCACGCTCAGGTTGAGCTAAGAGCTAATGTAATGAACTCTGGGGAAGGATTTACATCAAATACCACTCTGGAATATTAAATACAGACAGGACCAACTTCTCACTTGAATAATTACACACTGGCTAAATTCCTTCTTTTGTTTCAAAGCCAGCAATCACCTTTCTTACTTCCTCTTGAAAATTGTATGCATTGGTGTGCTATTGCACTACCTATGTGAAGAAAGGATGAAGTAATTTCTGTTAATTACCATGGGCTGAACTAAGATGAGTTTCAGCTCTAGCAATGACTCTTGCCACTCGAGGGGGGGAGCAAGCAAACCAAGAAAAGGCAGATTCAGATCAAGACAAGTGTCCCCAGCTGCTTGTGCTTGCTAACATAACCTCGAAGGCAGAGGTGCCTGGGAACACTCCTGAACTTCACTTTGCACGTGGGAGTACAGTACCAAAGACCTTGCTCACCTATTCCCACTGCCCCAGCAGCACTGCAGTGCTCACAAGCTGTTTCAGTTCAGTGTGTTTGTATTCTCCTTCTGCCTGTGGATACCAATGTAAGGCTTTCAGCCATTATAGGATATTTTTCCAGGCTCACTTTGAGTCAGAAAGAAAAGGATTTTCTTGTGGTAAAAGCTGTGGTACGCAGCGAGAGTCAGTTTGAAAGGCAGGGTTTAGTCCCAGCATTATAGCTGTGTGTTTGAGGGAGATGTTCAGCCAATGGAAGTTAAAGCAAAGACTCCTAGCAAATGAGCTAAGAAGAAAAATGGAAGCAGAGAAGCTGGAAGAGAGGGGAAAAAGTGGAACATGAGAAGACTGTTTCCTGGCATAACATTTACTGTTAAACCACAGGCAGGGCTTGAAGATCCAGGACTTCAAAGATGTTTAGAAGCCTCAAAGCCATTTTGCTTAGTGGCTCTGGGTCCTCTGGCCTTTCCTAACTCAGGTGCCTTGCTTGCTAATGAGGCGATTGCCATTGCTTCACAGGGTTTGCAGAACTGAGTCCACTGAGGTGTGCATGGGAAGTGTGGGAGGAGAGTCTAAAGATATTAAACAAGTGGAGAAAAAGGAAAACACCAGACACTTTGCCCAAGTAACATTCAAAGCGGCACTGAGAGAAAGCATTCAGTGGAGTTAAGCCACAGCCGTTTGCCCATAGAGCCAAAGCTTCAGCAGAACAAAAACCAGATGAAACACCTGGACATCCCCTTTGTTCTGAACCAGCAGCACAGGCTGCACAGGGACATGGCAGCAATTTGAAAGCTTGTTTTCTGCATTCAAACATCATGTCAGGACGAACTGCACTCCATCCTGCTATCATTTAACAGCACCCCTGGGACCCCTGTACCTTGGAGGCATGATGTCACACATCAGCAGAGAGATTACTTGTTTTGAAGCTTGTGAATAGCTCTGAGACTTCATTTCAAAGCACTCCTTGCAGAGTCATGACTTAAACCCTTCTGGTCTCACTGAAGCGCACAACTGACTACTGTTTGCCTGTGCTGTTTCTCAGCACCCAGTAAGTGATTAGTAGATATCTATTATCCTTTCTTCTCTTTTATGTAGGAATGGCTTTGCCATTGCTCAGTTCCTTCATGTTCAAGACACATTTTCTTAAATGTTTTATCAGTGATGCCTCTACTGAGACAAGCAGAAACACCCACAGGAAAAGGCACTGCAACAAAAAACAAGGCATTCATTCCATTTCAGGTGATTTTTAATTTCTATATAGCCATTGGGTAAACTGCAGTATGAAAGCCATCTTCAGACCCGTGACAAGGTAGCTGTCCATATCACCTGTCTGGTTTCTCCTTTTGTCAGAATAAGCAATTATTACTGAGAATTTTAGACAAGGGACCAAGATATTAATCTAGGACAATTTTCTGAGAAGCCAACATTTTTTTTACCAGATCATAATAGTTCAGACTCACTTGGAAGCATCTACAGTGATACACAGGTTTAGAAGCAGCATTACCTGATAGAAAATATGCAGTATGGAAAATAGAGCCAGTCACTCTGTCATTTAGTGCTGAATTCTTGAACCTAATTAAGTTTTAAAACACAAAGCTTTATACTAAAGCTCTGGAGGTGCATAAAGGATCTCTCCTTCATCATGTCTCCATTGAAGTTTACTCTTGTATTAGCATTAAAGCAAGAACAAATGAAAAGTGCAGACACTGCATAAGACTGCCAGCCTAACTGAAATTGGGAACACTTCAATCACACTCAGTTTATTTTGGTGTTCTCCCTTCCATGGTGAAGGACCATCAGTAAAGCCATTTCTGTCCCCAGGAAGTTCCATCCCTGAGTGACAGTTCAAAAAGCTGGAAAGGGTTCAGAGCACAGGTCATGTGATGTTGCTGTGTAATCTTGGAGAATAAAGGAAGGGGATCTGGAATGGCTGAAGCATTTGCAATGGAATCCTGAGACATCTGCATCCTGGAACAGTGAATATCAGGTCAGAGCTATTACTGCTCCACAGCAAGGCCCTTCACGCTGCATGGGCAGCAGCCTGGAACCACCCCCACCGAACGGGCACAGCCTCACAGTGCACAGAAGGCTTCAGAGGTGTGGCTTGGAGAGAGAAGCTCAGTGGGAAGAAAGTGAAGATCAGGCATCATGTTTCCAGATTTTAATTAGAATCTGTCCTTGGCAAATTTAGATGGACAGGAGAGTGAACAAAGCTGCAGTGGCTGAAAATCAGTGTTTTATGTTAAGTGAAATTATTGTACACCAATATGGACATAAATCTGGCTGATAGAGAGGATTAATTAGCACAGCTCTACAGTCCAAGTAACGGAAATAAAGATGCAGTGTGAATTTCGGGGAATTAATCATATTGATCACATCTTTTCAGTGATGATGCATTAGGCATTTTTATAGCAGATGAAATTAACTGCTTTTTACCATATATTAATATAACCCAGAATATTAACTATGCTTATGAAGAAATATTTTTTCTGAGCAGTTCTGTTTAATATCTTTATTGAGGATCCAGATGAGGGGATCAAGTGCAACCTCAGTCAGTTTGCGGATGACACCGAATTGGGTGGAAATGTTGCTCTGCTGCAGAGGAGGAAGGCTCTGCAGAGGGATCGGGACAGGCTGGATCCATGGAATGATGCCAGTGGTATAAGGTTCAACAAGGCCAAGGGCCGGGTGCTGCCCTTGGGTCACCACAACCCCACACAGCTTTACAGGCTGGGGCAGAGGGGCTGGAAAGTGCCTGGTGGGAAAGGACCCAGGGTGCTGCTCAGCAGCAGCTGGACAATGAGCCAGCGTGTGCCAAGAGTGCCAATGGCACCAGGCCTGTGTCAGGAATGGTGTGGCCAGCAGGACCAGGGCAGTGGCCAGCCCCCTGGACTCAGCACTGCTGAAGCCACACCTTGAATGCTGTGTCCAGTTTGGGCCCCTCATGACAAGAAAGACATTGAGGTGCTGGAGTGTGTCCACAGAAGGGCAGTGGAGCTGGGGAAGGGTCTGGAGGCACAAGTCTTGTGAGGAACAGCTGAAGGAGCCAGGTGTGTTTAGCCTGGAGAAAAAGAGGCTCAGAGGAGACCTTATCTCTGTCTAGAACTACCTGAAAGGACACTGTAGCCAGGTGGGAGTCAGTCTCTCCTCCCAAGAAATGAGGGATATGACNTGAATGCTGTGTCCAGTTTGGGCCCCTCATGACAAGAAAGACATTGAGGTGCTGGAGTGTGTCCACAGAAGGGCAGTGGAGCTGGGGAAGGGTCTGGAGGCACAAGTCTTGTGAGGAACAGCTGAAGGAGCCAGGTGTGTTTAGCCTGGAGAAAAAGAGGCTCAGAGGAGACCTTATCTCTGTCTAGAACTACCTGAAAGGACACTGTAGCCAGGTGGGAGTCAGTCTCTCCTCCCAAGAAATGAGGGATATGACAAGAGGAAATGGCGTCAAGTTGCACCAGGGGAAGTTTAGATTGAATATTAGGAAAAATTTTTTAATGTGAAAGGTTGTCAAGCATTGGAACAGGCTGCCCAGGGCAGTGGTGCAGTCACCATCCCTGAAGAGATGTAAAAGGTGTAGATGTGGCACTTGGGGACATGGTTTAGTGATGGATTTGGCAGTGTTGGATGAACAGTTGGACTCCATAATCTTAAAGGTCTTTTCCAGCCTAAATGATTCCATGATTCTATGACTTTTACCTGCAGACAGTCTCTGGGCCCACATGCCCACACTTCCTCTCCCATCCTCACTGCAGCAGGTAAGCGGAGGAGATACTGATGGTGTGATGCAGTTTCCGTCTAACGGAGACAGAGGAGCCTGCAAGGAACAGAAGAGATTAACACCTTAATTATTATTAGATTATAGGCAGCAAATTACAGCTGATTACAATAGATGCAGCATAGGGAAATACAATGTAACATTGCCAGGAAAACTTTCTGTCAGCCAATTCTCCCTCTCCTTGCATGTTCCCTGTGAAAACAGGATACTTGTTTTATTGAGCCTTCAATGGAAATGTATCTGCTCCTTCAGCATTGATTATCGAACCTCTGGAAGACTGACCAGGACCCCAGGCCTCTGTCCTGCTACTGGCAGTGAGACAGTGGCATGGCCTGGGCACCCCTCACAGGATCTGAGCAATATACACACAACAATGAACTAAATGAAATTACGGACAGAATTCCCTGCCCCAACAGCATATAACTGAATTCTGAGTGGGGAAGGAGACCACACAAGCAGGGTAAGGGCAAAAGGCCATGACACTAACAGGAACAAATGGTGGTAGCCAATCAGTCTCAGTGGCTTGGAGAGGAAGGAGAAACACAGAAGCAGGTAACACCTGGAGAGGTCACCTCTTCCTTTCTTACCTTAAGGCTGCTACTGCTGCAGTCCCTGAACTGCTCCATCATCCACCTCTCCCCAGCTTCTGCTTCTTCTTTCTTCAAAATGTCTCTAAAGTCAATTGCCTCTGCAGTAACGATAGTCAGCAATTCTTTCAGTGCCTTTGGATGCCTTTCTGTCGACTGGGAAGGCTGACAGGATACTCGAGTCCTTCAGTGGAACACAGCGTGACACTGCATGTAGCTGTGAACAGACTTGTCCAAGGGCACACAAGGGTCTGATGGGCTTGCCAAGGGCAGGCCACAAACACAGGGGCTTGCCAGCTACATACCACCTTTCATCATCCTAATGCCAGTTCAACCCCCTCAACTTTTCCCTTCCCCAGACAAAAAGCATCTTAGTTATTTTTAAAAGAATTGCATGTGTTTGTTAGTCTGCAAACTACAAAGTGAGTATACATCTCAAATGAAATGGGTAGGACTTGACACTTCTTAAAATATACATTTTATTATTTTCTGGTAGTTGCTATGAAGGTTTCATTGAAATTGTGAAGGTACACAGCCTTTACAAACTTCTTGAGTTAAAGGTTTTTGTTGGTGGTTTTATGTTCTTTTTCTTTTACTGCAGAGGAAAATACATTGGCTATAAAATGTTGAAATTCATTAGATGCTTAGTATCGCCTCTTCATATATGCTGTGGAATGCTTTGTAGAAATACTATATAAAATAAGGCAGACTTTAACAGGGAATTCAGTCATAAAATGTCATGGGAGAAAACAAAGAGTTCTAACACATTATTATTTTTGTAGCCAAGAGAAGATCAGGTGGTCCTCGCTGGTTTGTGGGAGAACGACTGCAGTTCTGGTGCTCAGACACTATACAGTTCTTGTTTATTCTACTATTCTCAAGTGAGACCTTTTTAATAAAACTTATTTTAATTAACATAAATCAGACAATATTTAAACATACACATCTATCCTTACAGTGCAATAAAAATGTATCATTGTATAGTATTTTGTATTTGCATTATGAAAATAAAAGGTCTGTACATCAATTAAATGTATATTAATGAGTATGAATCATGTAAATTTATAATGCATCTAAAGTTGGCTTTGGCTTTTAAGTATTTATAAATTCATAGAAAATATTGAACATCTAACAAAATAAATAAAACATAACATTTTAATCATAGATGCTAACGATCAACCTCAAAAATTCTTGTGTTATTTTTTACATTTGCTACTAAATTTCTTAAGGAGAACTCACTTTCAGTAGTGCTCAGAAGTGAATGATTGCACCTTCTGTGATGTGAAAAAATACAGTACATCTATTTTTCATAAATCAAAAATTCTTTCATAGACAGTTGCATTTTAAATGTCTGATTGTTCTACATAACTGTCTTAAGTGCTTATAAAAAGCATGTAGCTTTCTCGTAAAAGCTGTGAGTCTCTATTAGTAGATAAACTTCTAGTGAATGTCCTTTTTATGAGGATTCTTCAAGGTCTTCCAGCTTCACGTGCTGGTGTGAAGATATCGCAGAAGTATGTTCACTAATAAACCCTCTTCAGTACAAGTACTGCAGCAATCCAGTGTAATTCCACTTGGTGGGCTTATTTCATCCGAGTCCACACATGGTACTTTGTGGAAGTCAACTGCTGACCTCGTGTTCTCTTGAATGTGAAAGTTCCCCAAGTGCATGGGCTAGCTTTACTGTAATACTGAAGAGACCAAAACAAATCTGAATTCACATGGATAAAAGTGAGCTTGAATAAATATGGATCTGGCTAGTAAATGACACACCATGGTCTAACTGCTATTCTGGTGGTGGTCGAAGGACTCGCAGGTTCCTCCCATCTAGTCCTTTCCAGTATTTAATGTTATTATTCAGATGCTCCATCAGATTTGGCAGGTCTGCAAATGCTAGGGAAGAAAGGGCAGAGAGTATTGAGTTTGCAGAACTGAAACAGTCACAGATTCTGTCTGCTTAAGTATCGCTTGAAATGTCTGGGCAACTGTGTTAAGTAGAAAAGCTTAAATCTGTCATTGTGGTGCTTGAAATGGTTTTGGCTGTGTAGCTCTCAGCACTCGTGTAGCTCTTGGGCCACTGAGAACTGTTCTGTAAATCTACTTAATACTGGTATTGCAAGTCCCAGCAAAGGAACACGGTTTTCCAGGAGGGGCATAGCTAATTATGGTTGTAATTATCCTGCCCCATCAAACCTCAGTCACATGTCATGATCTGGCATTCAGGAGAGTCACATTTCTGACCACTTTTACCACGGAGGCAGAACTTGGAAGGAAACAGCTGCTCCCCCAAGCAGTTTCCAGACGGTAGAAATTTGCCTTGAAGAATAACGAATATTAACATGGACAAAATGACCGTGCTCAAAGAGCTATCAAAGAGAATGTGTTCTGTTCTCCGTTTACAGAGGAGCAAGTTTAAAAAGTTAAGGATTGCCTGAATCTAGTATATTAAAAAGAAGCCATGAGAATTGCTTGTAGCAATACTTATAAGCAATAATGAAGTTATTAATCTTACTTGAACTGCAGGAATCTTCCCTTTTCTCTCCCTTTATTCAGGAGCCATAAAAAAGAAATTTTGTATCACAGCAGTTTCAAATGTTCACAAAATGTTCACATCAGGAAACAGCAGAGTTTTGCTTACCATCCCAGGCATCAAACATATCAATAATGAAGTAATCAATGAATGATAATTGGGATTTGGGGATGCTGCAAGTATTTCTGTCAAAAACTGGCATCACAACAGGTAAACCTTGCCTCCTTTCTTCATCAGTCTGCAAAAAAAACATTAGTGATTATTCATCTAAGACACATTCTGCTTCTTTTAGCAGCAGATTGTTTGGCACTGACTAGAGCGTGCATCTGCTAAATCAAAGGAGGAACCTGAACAAATCTGAAACAGCAGCAATTTAATCTTAAGCGCCTAGCTGTTCAGTTTCAGCAAAAACAGGAGACAAATAGTGCTTTCCAGTGTTTCCCACAAAGAGATACATTTACCTTCTGTATTTGCACACAAACTGACCCTAAGTAACTTCACATGTTACCAAGTTGTGACTGCTTTGGACCTAAGAGCTGCTCAACCATTTTCAATCTCTGATGAAAGCAATGATCTGCCCCACTCAGAGATGGCAAAATACCTTTTTTATTCCCTTGCCCCTTGCTTGTGGTGCCCAGTTCCAACTGCAGTGTTTGGTCTATCATCTGTAATGATGACTGCCCTCTCCTTTTCCATATCTTCCTAAAACCTTTCCTCAGCACAGTGTGCTAAGGGCTTATGGCATTTCTTGAAGCGAGTGCTGTTCTCATCCAAACACTAGAACCTGATGATCCTATTCCCGAGGCAGAGGCACCATGTGGGTACAGAAGGCATCCTTGCTCTGTCTCATGTGATGGGAGTGCATTTGCAGGCAAGGCTCAAAAAGCCCACTTCCAAACTGAACAACTTGAAAGCTTTCATTTTTAAGAAACTGCACAATAGAAGTTGTCAACTTTCATCTCTCTGAAGGCATCTAGTCTTGTATCAGCATGAGTAATACCCATCATTTGAAATAAAAAGGTTGTTATTTTTCACATTACATAATGCAGCCTGAGATATTCTGTGACACTGGCACCCTTCTCCTCCCTTTTAACGAGATGCTCACCTGCAGTTTCAGCAGCCTGTTTTAGCTGCCTTACCTGTGCAAAGTACTCCTCAGAGATGCGTCCAGCCCACTCTATACACTGCTCTCTGGGTCTGCATGGATTGGAAATGTCAGCACACTTTATCAACATGCGTTTGATAAGGATACGGTTTTCAGGAGACCTGAGAACAGTTTTGATTGACTCTCCATCACCATTATTCTGTAACATTTAAGAATTAAAAACAATCCATTAGCAAGGTCTCCATGCACTAACTCAAAAGCTTTTGTGCCTTGGGAATGCTTTCAGCAAATCCTACAGGGATCAGTCCTGCTACTGGCTACCAGATTTGATGTCTAACTGAATTTATAGGTGGATTATGAAAGTTAGCCACAGCTCTGAGTTAGCACTGAACTCTAGTTTCTGGATTCAGTCACTGTCTTTGTGACAGATCTCTTGGGCATCTTTGGGCAAATCATCTAATCCCTCTATGCCTTATCTGCCTTCTCCAAAGTGTGGAGAGGATCAATTCATCACTACACACATAGTGATGAGGACCATGTAGGCAGAAAAATGTAACTCTCTGCTGAAACCCAGGGATTAATGGACTTGCATATTAGGAGTGGAATAGTTGGTTTAAAAAGAGGGACTGACCCGAGATGCAGAGTCACCCTTGGCACACAAACCCCATCAGTGTATCAGTCATTCTGACAGCACTGCTACTATTCAGAGAGTCAGATCCCACACTGCCTCCCAGGCGTGCTCCTCATTCCCTTCCCTTGTTGCTGGACTCTTCAAGGATGGATAGGTACAGGAATTTACAATGCTGTCTACTCAGAATAGAAACTCTTTGAAGGAAGGAACATACAAGATTTGTCTGGCACCTAACAAGGTCTTGCTCTACAGTCAGAGCAGGGAAGAAGTAACGAACAATAATGATAGTAATAATGTGCTACCAGTTCCTGCAGTGTTTTGTACAAAGAGGGAGATACAAAGCAGCAGAAACATTCTGACCTTTTATTAGGTCAGAATAACCATGACATTTTTCTGAAGAAAATTCTTGTGGGGAAGAAAGTTCTTCCTAAAGGAAGAAACTGACAGTATAAAAAATCTATTTGATAGTATAGAAATGGCTCAGAAATACCAGCTCCACAGTTCTCACCAAAATGAGATGCCCAAACCAATTCTTTTCCTTCATTTTTAGGTATGTGGAAGGGAAAACAGAAGAAACAAAGTAAGATGTATACACCTCCAAATAATGGAAAAATCACATATGAGAAAGCCAACATAAAGTGATGGAAGCTCCAGAAACACAAGCATGGAAATTAAGTATGGAAAATTAGGGATCGTTCAGTTATGGATAGTAGAGAATATCCTTGCAGGTAAACCTCCAGGAATCAAGAAAGGATGTTCACCTCTGTGATCTGTTCAAACCAAAGGCACAGTTCTACATGCTGGATGCAGATGTCTTGGGAATTAAATGTGTTAACTGTGCGTAGTCCCAGCATCCTGCTCAGAGTGCAGAGGTGTCTCTGCATGTCAGATGTTGGCTTCCTGCCATAGCTTAGGTGACATCATGAAGGGAAATGGGAGGATAAAGGATGCTGGAGCTGGAAAGGATTTTTTTCAGTTTATGAAACAAAAGCAGAAAGGAAACAAACAGAGCAGCTTCTCAGCATGGCTCTTTGAACAAATTTGTATAAAAATAATAAATAAAAAAAAGAAGTGGAGCTGTCCCATTTGGAACAGGCGGTTGGCAGCTCAGCCTGCAAACACTACACTGAGTCACCACCACGACTGGAAACCAGGCCAGAAAACACACACTGCTGCTGCAACCAGAGGGACAACACACTTGAAAGAGAGGCTGACAGCGTTGTTCTGCTCAGCACAGTAAATAATTTGCTTTACCCACTCACACATTACAGGCCTTTTAATAGGAGCTTGCCGAACTGAAACTCCCAGCTGAAAGAAGGGAAATATTTTGCTTCATGTTTTCAATAGAAATTATATATTCTTTGTCTTTCTTCCCATCTGTGGGCACAATTTGCTGTGAATCACAAATGCCTTGTGGGGCAGATTATTTCCCTGCAGTCTCTAGGGCTAAGGGTAGAACTGTACTCTTGTTTCATTTTTCTATGTCCCTGTTTGTGTTTTTACTCTCTGATTGCAGAGGTCCAAGCCCTGTTCTTCAGCAGCACCAGCTGTTCAGCGCTCTGTTATAGGCAGGAAGAGGAGTTTGGCTCTTTGCATGGATGCTGCTGCTCAAACAACTGTTGCATCCCAACCCTTGGGGCTGGGAGGAGGGGCTCTGCACACCAAGCCAGGCCAGTGCAGAGCCCTTCAGCAGGACCAGGAGCCCTAGAGAATTACACACCCACAGGGCCAGTGCAGTGCACTACACCCAGCAGCAGCAGCTTCCTTGTTCTCCTCCTGCACTGATGCTGCTATGCTCATCCAGAGAGGCTCTCCAGCTGGGAACTTAACATCCTTTCTTCTAACTTATTCAGTACAACCAGTGTCCTACTAGGACTTTGGCTTCACATTCACAGAGTTCCCATTAGCATCGCTGGGTGCCAAGAACAAAGCTAATTCTGGCCTATACTCCTGTGGACAAAGGTACAGTTCTCCAATTAAGCTCCAGTCTGCTTCTCATGGGTGAAGGAACAAGACCTGTTTCTCTCCCACTCTCAGATAATAAAAAGACTGCCTTCCCCCATTACACACAACAGTCATAAATGTGGCTTTCTAAAAAACATGGTAAGAAAATACAGAAAACCATTACGGCTCCTACATGACGTTGCCACCGATGCAAACTTTATCATAACCATTTCTGCAAGTCTTCTCTTTGCAAAAATCATTCCAACAAAATTATACACTGCTCTTACTGGCAACAAAACTGCTGGTTGAAGCTGTTACTGAAACTGGTGTGGTTTTTCAGAAAGAGTTCTTAACAGGCAATTTCTTTGTGTCCATGGGGTTCCAGATGGCTATTGATTATGTCTATATGATACATAATGTCACCATCATCTATTTTAAAGATTAAAAAAGAAAGCAGACAGAAACCCCATGAATACTGCCAGGCAGCACTGGAGGCTGAGGGCCCTTATTCCCAGAGAATGCACCACATGCCAGCCCACAGACCTGCCCTTATGCTGCACCCCCAGCATGTCCCCTTGGGAGGGAGGGAGTAATTCAGCCTCTGCTTTGAAGCACACCTTGTCTCCTTTGCAGAAATGGCCAACAACAATGCCCAGTCTTGCCACTCTGTCCATGGGAGTGACTGGGTTAATCAAAATGGCATTTTTACATGCAAACATACAGCCCAAGGCTCTGGTTCCAAGTACGACATCACAGCACTGTGATGTTAATAGGATCCAAATGAGTCCCACTCACCCTCAGAATGAGTGACAACCATGTTAAGCAGAAGGGCATTCAAACTCAGAGGTGAAAGATAAATCTCCAGTCTCTCTCCACATTTCTGATGAACTTTCTCAGAACACCATGAGGGAATTTCCTACTGCCAAGGGTTCCCAGTCCCTGCCTAGGCATTTTAAGGAGGATGTGCAGTGTTGCTTACCCCATTTTCCTCTAGCGCTGCCAAGGGTTTATTAATGCTGTTGACAAACTTGTTGACATGCTCAAAGTGCTTTGTCATTTCTGTTGCTAAGACCATGTCAATAATGACTTGGCGAAGGGTTCGATACTCATTCCTGTTTAAAGAAGGAAACAATTAAGAATGCTGGCTGGTTCACAAAGGGCTGGTTGCTAAAACAAGTCTTAGAAAAATGCAACAGACCATTCCTGTTTGAGAGAGGTGCTGGGGGAAGAAAGAACAGTAATAAAGGCTTGGGCAGCTGCATCTATGTTAGATGGAGTACCTTTGGTGTGTAGAGACACACGTTCTCCAGGCATGACTGGATCTCTAGGAGAAACAGTGCCAGAACTGGGCAGAAGCAGAGGCACCAGCTGCTTAGGAGGCTGCTAGGACATGCCACACCCGCATGTGCCCAAGGCTTTTAGCACAGACACTCAGCTGTGGCTCACTCTCCAGTCAAGTTTTCAGCAATATTTTTCTCTGTATCTTGAGAGGACCAAGGCAATGGTCACATGCTTGCCCTAAGTGCTTCTCTGAGGCTGCAAGAGCAACAGGTCCTTCATTATCCTGGCCACTGCAACAAGGTATTTTATTTTTGACAGATGCTCTGTGGCTCTTTCTCTCCTTATTCTCTACCCACCCAGCCACAGCTTGCTCTCCACATTTAGTGACACAAAATAACTCTTCTAGACTTGCTCACATTAAGATTTACGCTAAGTTCCTTAGATAGGGTCTGCCTTTTTATGGACAGGAGAAACTGACACTGGGGAATTACTCGGAAGTCTTTGCAGGAGAGACAGAAGCACTCTACTCTTTTAGAAGCAAATTTCACAGGGGCCATGGACAGTTATCCACAAGGCACTGCCCTCCTCTAGGATGCTTGTTTGCCTTATTTTATGTTACACAGAAGGAACTGAGAGATGTTAATGGGCAGACAAGGACCCTGGGGGTTAAGCTTACCTCTCCATGTTTTTAAATATATTGCATTTGCCATCCCGGGTGGTGAGCTGGAAAGCCAGGGCAGCATGATGGCTCTCCAGCACGGCCGTGTCGTTGTAGAGAATTGCGAGCTCGCTGCCAGCATTGCACAGGAAAGAATTTGTTCTTCCTGGGTGATCCACATCATGCACTGTGGCAGCAATGAGCGCGGCAACCTCATCAATCGGATCCAGAGTTTGCTGAAAATAGAAGGGTGCTTAGTTTTCCTGGCAGACTCATTAAAAACCCTATTCTGTCCATAAGATTAAGCCAAGTTGCTGAGGAATAAAAGCCAAAGCTCTGGAGATCAGTAAGGGTCAGATGTTCTACACAGAGCAATGGAAAATTCATTATAAGCTTCATTGAACATTGCGTGACTGTTTTGGCCATTTTGTACCTCTTAAATTTTGCCTTAACCACACCTTTGTCACAGCACATCAAATTAAACAAATGTAAAGCAATAAATTAGTTTGTGTTTTCTAGCAACACTGAAACCACCTTCACTTGGAGTTAAGGTACTCGGCTAGGAAAAAAGACCAATACTGCTAAAAATTATTCTATTATCGCCAGACCCCTTAATTTCCTTTGGCAATTTAATGTGTCCTAATCATGTTCCATTTACATGCTGGCTAGGTTTACAGTTTGAAAGGAATGTTATCCATACATCCAGTTCTTTAATCACAGTGTCCTGGGGTTACAGCTAATGCACATTCTGTGAAGAATATTTGATGTTTTGCATCCACGGATAAATTACATGACACATGCTCTGCACTTTCTGTATCACATTCTGATTCTGGTAGCATGCTGCAGTCCATGCTTTATGTCTGCTTGCAATGAGCATTGCTTTATGTCTATTTTTATCTACCCTGTCATTAAATACAAAACTATTTGACTCTTAAGATTTTATACTTTAGTTTTAACACTTTATTAATAGCATAAAGGAGAAAAAGAACTAAGCATCTCAGAAATATTTTGTATACATTTGGAAACTAGCCTTTGTGCTGTGTTTATACTGGCATTTGTGAAGGACCACAGATACAAAACAATTATATTAAAAATTTTAATGAAATGAAAGAGACACAAGAGCAGAAATATTCCCATTTGAATCTGGGAGTGGGGCAGATAATTTTTATTCCAATTAGCTGTAATTTGAGGTCCAAATTCTCTACGGGCCTCCTACTACCATTCAGAATAGTTACACTTGGTAGGTGAAAAGACAAACCCTACCCTACTTTACACCTCCTGAAATTAAGCAATGACTTAACTTTGCAGGAGCAGGGATATTATTCATTGAGGACTGTCAAGAGAGTCTTGTGGAGAACAAGAGAAGGCAAATAATTCTTTCTGCTCTAGTTCATAGTTAGCTTTGTCTGAAATACTCTCTGCTGTGTGTTAGCTTCTTCCTTCTTTCTTTCAGCTGCTGCTCATGAGATTCTGTTTTTCTGGTATGAAGTTAGGAGAGAGGGATTTGAGAACAGGCTCTCCTCAGAAGGACACACTGACCAGCATTCAATCTGGCTGAGAAAGACCTGTGCAGATGGGAAATGGCCAGAAACTTGAGAATACCTGAGCTGCAGGACCACAGCAGTCTACGTGACACTTATTTCACAAGGATTTACAGCACTTTTACACCCAACATCAAGTCAGTTCTAACTTTGTTATCTTAACTCCCATGGCACGGAAGTGGAAATGATTCTGAGAATACGGCTTCAATTTGAGAACCAGAAAATTTTCCTAGGTAAGTTGAACTGAGTTCAAATTACCAAAAGAAATATTCTCGGTATGAATTTCAATGGCAGAATTGTACTGTATTTAGATTAAGTTGAACTCTGAGCAACGCAAAAGCAGCTGGGCTATAACTTTGAAAAGATAAAGAGAAAATTTTGAACTTTGATTCTGCTCCTTGTGCTGCTGCAACATTTTTTTCTCTTCCTATGCCTACAGAGGAATGGAAATAACATTCTGGAAAAAGAGGAGGCAGTCATGCTTCTGTGGCATTGAAATGGATCCAGATCTTGTCTGTTTTCCATAAATATTCTTGGGAAGACCAGCTAAACCTCTGGCAAATCAGGGGCTGAAAAAATCCAGTGATGTTCTATCCCGACTTGGCATATAGTATTGGTAAATCAGCCTCTGGAGAGCACACTAATGAGCTGCAGCTCCAAGTTAAGGGAATTACTACAGTTTAATGAGCTGTCAGAAGCTTGTTTACAGTCACAAATTTCTCAGCCAGGTGCCCATCACTGGCACTATCCTTAGGCAGGCCAGTTCAGAACTTCTACCCAAGACTGTGACTCAGAAATATGTCCTACCACTCTACTGCACACACACCAAGCACTGCTTTACTCCCCTTCTCCAGTCTGGGCATGTGAGAGCAAAAGTTGCTCTGATTTATTCTGGTTGTCAGTGGCTCTAAGACCCCAGTGGGTGTTATGGTACTGACAAGTAATTTTTTTCAATATTCTCCTCCAGTGCAGTCTCTGTAAGCCTCAGGGCATCTTGTCCAGTGGGTGGTAATAGCCTACTTTATGGCTTATATTGTCCTGGGAGTCTTTTGCAAAATGACCATCACAAGGCATAAGATATGGTAATTTATCACATTAAATCTTTATTTGGCACGTACCATCACAAAAGTAATTGTGTCATTAGCTCACCTGAGAAGGTTTAACTATATGAAGAAGTTTTACTTGAAAAGGTGGTTTTCTTATTCTCCCATCAAGAATTGTTCAATTCTGTAATATTAGTGTCCATCCTTCCACATATACTATAAGAGATCCTAGAATTCATGTAAAGCAGCCCAGTTCTTTGACCCCAGTTACCAAACCGGTTGGCACTAGGCAGACATTTGGCTTTGGAATCTGTTTCTGAGTGATCCTTCTTTGATTGCATCTTTATTTCCCACCTACACTGTTTCTTATAAATGTGGACTCACCTTTACTCTTTCTTTAGACAAGAAGTAAGCAGTAGCGTGTAGTACATCTGCTGAATGGGTAGAATTATGGTAGGAGTTGGAGGAATGGTAGTTAGCCTCAATAACTTGTAACCATGACCTCAGAGTGGATTCTGAACAGTTTAGGAATTCACAGATTCCAAAGCGAGCAAATATTTTGAGACCCAGATAAACCAAAGGCCTGTGGAGAAAAATAAACAGAAAGTTTTAAAACTAATGCAGCTGAAAGAATATTCTATAGCATAAATAGTATGAATTCACACAGCACTTTTAGCTAACGACATATAAAATGATGTGTAAGGACTCGTTACAGAATTACTGTGTCATATAGTAGAACTGTAGCATCCATAAAGTCAACCCCCCAGTGTCAGACAAAGGTGTCTCCAGGTTTCTCTGTCAGGGAACTGTAATGCACTAAAATTTAATTAATTATCCTGGCTTTATTACCATACGTCTGCTTGGACTTAAGACAATACTAGTAATATATTTACACTTGTGAGTCATTGAAAATCACTTTAATTCTCTTAACAAATGAACTGCCGTTATTTAAACACAGTAGGAAGCAATCATAATTATACTACCTTTAATAAGAGTACAGGCAACAAAGTACCTCCTTTGTCCCTCTGTGGTCTCTCCAGATCAGTAAGAACAGAGAAACCTACCTGGTGATCTCATGCATGTTGGCTGGGATAATTAATTAAGTTACTGCAATGTACCCATCAAATGTTGTAAATCACACAGACATTGTATTTTTACATTTTTCTTTTTAATTACTTATCTGTATTACTTCATTAGAAATCAAAATGCAGCAAAGAAAGAAAACCTAAAGCAAGTGGATGTAAATACCTTCATTTAAAATAAAATCATTTTAAAGAAGAATAAAATCCTAGGGCGTTTTGCACCTTTTTCACTCATAAAACCACAGTATAAAAATGAAGTGCATATTTGTTAACTAAGTGCTTGACATCTTTCTTAGACTTTGGTTTCGAATAACTTTCAAAGCTCTTATAGATCTGGGATTTTGACAAAGGGTTTAAGATAGTCAATTCATTGCACGATCTGGCCTCCAAATTACTGTCTCACAAAAGCTTTTACCTAAGACAAAGCATGATACATGAAACTAGGCCCAAAAGGGGAACTTTTGATAAGCATCAGAAAATAAAACCAAGGATTTAAACAGAAAGATCAATTTACAGTCTTAGGGGGAGCCTTTGCTACTAATGAGGTACAGTCTATCAAAGCTGCTGATCTGCTTTAGAAAACTTCTGTGATGGAAATTGGTATGCCCTGCTTTTTATCAGTAAATATTCTTCAGTTAAGCTTATACATAAAATGTAGCCTGCCAAGATTTTAGAGTAAAGACCTTCCTCTAATCCCAGAGAAAGGCGATGGGAATTCTGCTGAAAAGCTGTATTGGAGCTGTTCAGGAATAAAACCTACCCAATCAAACGGAAAGAAAATAAAACCTGATCTGTATCAACTGATCAAATCAAGACCAGCATGTTGACTCTGTGTGTAGTTTGCCATAATAATGATTTGAATCCCCACAAGAAAATAATTTGATTTGTATAACTTTTCTATTACTGAATAAAGGAAGGCTTTAAAAATTATGTTGTATTGTCATTATACCATACCAAAGATATATATCCTTCACTTATATCCACTGGGAATTTGCAGGAAATAGTGCATGATGAAACAGAAGATATTTAAGATGCATACACAACTAGAAATGACAGTGAGAAAATTTCAAACATCTGACATTGAATATAAAATTAATTCAATTTTAAAAGCAGAGGTAGAGAACTTAAGGATTTGCTTACAGGATGACATTTAAGTCAATTTTCAGCAATTTCAGTTTATGAGCTCTTGCGTTTACTGACCTTTTGTGGGTGGCAGCCTCAAGTTCAAAGATATCAAAATCCCACTGTTCCTCGTTTTCCATTGCCTGTGTTATCCGCGGGGGTATGTCATTGAGGGAGATCGGGGAGCTCAGACTGCCAGTGACCTGATGAGTTTCTTTGGAGGAATACAGTTATTACTATATGCATTCGTTAACAGGATATTAAGTTGTATATTTAATAGTGAGCTACGATTTTACTGAATGACCATGCTTTCTCTTCTGTAGTAACACCCGGCAACTCTTGTTTCTACAAAGCTCAGTAGTGCTGCAGAAAAATGCTTATAGATTTAAAAAAACCCAAACACAAAACATGCTCATAAAAAAGAACATCTAATCACATTTCCCCTGTTTCTTAAATTTCTGAACATGCTTTAGTATCTCAGTAGCTGCCAAATTAAAACTTACGTTTTGCTGACAATATGTATTCGTTCCCTGATAATCTTCGTAAACCATCCTGTTAAATAAAAGTTGCAAGTTAAATGCAGGGTATTGCACAAAAGGTCTAGGAGATGATGACTCCAAACAGTAGCACAACTTCAGAGAAGCCTGACTGCAACCTGTCACAGTCATCAGAGCTTCCTCTCCCTTATTTGTCTGTACTGTTAAGGTTCCCCTTTTTTACATGTAGCTCGTAACAGATGAGAAACTGCAGGCTAGGGGATACAATATGGTCTCAGGTAGGTAAAACTCAAGTTTCTCAGGTGCAGATGGAGGTCTGGAATTGCAGCCTCACATCTGTCTTTTTCTGGACAACACGCACACCAGCTGTGGGTCTGTGCCACAAAGTCCACACACACTTCCCACCAACACGCAAAGGTGGGTGGTGGGAGGCAGTGGATGGAGACATTCCCCTGCTCTCTTGCCCTGGTATTGGCAGATCCAGTCACCTCAGCCGCATAAGAATCTCATGACTGCAAAGGAACAAATTACTCTGAGGCTTCCTTTCTGTCACACAGAACGTATCCTTGTTTATTATTCAGTTCAGTGCCTCCTAGGCTTAATTCTGGCATGACGCCTAGATGGGAACACTGAGATGATGGATTAAAACTAACAGAATTATGTATTTAATATTTACTTTTCATTTTATAATTCTAAATGCTGTGGCCCAAATCCTGCTTGCTCTTTTGAGGTTACAGCTGTTAGTTCATGTTTAGCCCATGATGTAAAAAAACAGTGTTTAAAAAAAATATTTCTGAATGCACCTTACAAAAAATGTTATTCACACCAAGTAAAGCAGAAGTAAATGTGGATCCTGTATCTGAACATGGAATATCTGCGCTTAAAAGAACTGTTATATCTAATTTTTATTTTCATATTTGTAAGTAAATGAGTCTGGAGTTTTGTGATTTAAAAGGAAAGGGAGTACAGCAGTGGCTGTTCAACAGAACTGCTATGACACAAATATTCAGGACACCAGATGCTGCCTATCATTTAGAGTCAAAGATTAGTTTTTTAAGAGTTGAAATAGCAGGTGTAATTGTATCTGGTAGATCTGTCTTTGAACTCCAAATGCCCTTCCTGCTCGAGAGTTCAAATCCAATAACATATTACTTGTTTGCTTCTCCGACATAACTTCTGAACACAAATGGAACAATATGATTCTGTTTTCAGCAGACCCTTTGATGGAAAAATGTTTCTCTCCAGTAACTTTAAAACTCATACCATGCCATATGCTCTGAAATGAATTTTCTCAGCTTTTCTTATTGCTCCATAAAAGAGCCTTTGGTTTATTTTTAGTAAGGATTTTATGTTTTGCAATATTGTTATCTTCATGTTCGTGGACCAAATACAATCAGAAAACAAATCCATGTAAGAATCAACAATCCACAAAAAGGAGATAACAGTCGAGTTTATGGACTCTTATGTACTGAGCAGGAGAAAAGATTCACTTTAAGACTAATGATTATACATATCAATATCCTTTCTATATTTTTATAGTTAAGGTAACAAAAAATTTTGTCTACTCAGTTAGTAAATACAACCCAATATGAACCATTCAGGTCTTCTCCTGGAATTCTTGGAGTCTCCCATATGTTTCTCCTGATTAGATATTTGGTGGTATTTTAAAAGGCAAAAATACACATAAACTATTTAAAGATTCTGATAGATACTACAAAGGCATCATGATAGTTCCAACATGAAATTATAATAGCCCAGAGACATCTCTGAAAAGCTCACATCTTGTGAGCCTTTTTGCATCCAACACACTATAAATATTTTTTCCCGGTGTAGCCTTTCATATGCAACCTACAGACTAATGAGAACACATATCCTTAAGGCACAGGTAACATTCATCTAAACTTATCTGGTTACCCTCAGGAGAGTCAAACTCCGGGCTCTGAAGCTTTGGGTTCAGTTCTTGATTTGCCATGTGCCCTTTGTTCAGCTTTGGGTACCATGCTACAGGTACAAATATAATCCAAGAAACAGCAACAAAAATATGTGTTTTGCATTCTTTTGAAAACACATTCTTTTGATAGACTGAAAAGCCCCCCCAAAACCAGGTCATTCTAATCCTCATTAATAAATACAAGTATCTGGTTCTCTTTCTTTCTTCCTCTCCTATCTATACCTTACTGAAATGAATCACATGGAGAAAAAAAGAATTGTTTTTACTTTCCATTTCTAGCTAAACTAATGTTTTAATGGGGCTGGTCAATTTTTCTTCCCATTTTCAGAGCTACATTATTCAAGTTACGGGGTTGGTGGGGGTGGGTATGAAGTCCACAAAAATGTATATGCAGTTTTTCCTGAAAATTTGGCTTTGTAGAGGCAGAGCACATGGCAGATGATAAAGATCAAGTACCCGGGAAAATCAGGCAGCGAACATTAATCAAGAGATTCAAGTTTGTGCCAGTAAGTACTTACTGTCATTAACCCTCCAACAAGGTCACTTGTATGTGGATCCTCATCTTTTGTCCCCAGTTGTGGAGAGTACAATTCAGTGGTTCTTAAAATCTCCAAAGCCCGGTCTAAAGCTTCTGCAACGGGCATGGGACTGCTCTCTTGTGCAGCATTGATGATGTTTATTACCTAATGTAGCATTAGACACATTGTGAACTTAGAAGTGGTTTTAAAAAAACAGAGACACTCAATAATTAGCATGGAGAACTCAGGAAAATAACGATCTAAAACTTTAATCCACATGGGGGAAAATCAAAATGAAAGGGATGTTACTGAAACACTGATGTTTGCTACTGACTCTGGGAATAAGATTGTGGCCTTAAAGACAGCAATCTTATTAATGACTTTCCCCTCCAAGGCACAGCCTCAAAAAGTCTCTGAACGGATTTAATGTAACTTTCTCCCATTTGCCTCTCGCGATTTGTTAGAGAGCTGATTTTTGACAAATCCTTGAATGGTTTCAGAAAGCAGTTGACAATGCATAAATAAGAAGGAGGAACTCCAGTCCCTCGTTCTTAAGAAGGACCATGTGATGGCTGACCCCATGGATGGCACTCTACCAAGCAGGTTTGGCAGATCTTTGTTCAGAGTATCTGGCATTTCGGAGCTAAGGCAGTGGGCAGGTGGGACAGGGGAAGGAGTTGCCCCAGAGATGTGGCACTTGGGGACATGGTTTTGGAGCCTCGTGCCCCGGTGCTGCAGCACAGCACAGCTGCCCAGGGGCCGTGGCATTACCTTGGTGATGGGTGCCTCGATAGTCATGGAATGGACCCTGGCCATGGAGGAGCGGCGCCGCTGGGAGCTGCCTGTGTGCAAAACAGAGCAGAATTTGTACCCCAGTCACAGCAACAAGGCCCGACGGGAGCATCCAGCCAGGAACTCCTGAGGCCTCTTCTGCACTGCTTACCCTGCTGTGCCTTTCAGAGGCAATCTGCTGCAGAATGCACAAGTGCAAGGAGATGCTGGCTGAACCACTGATGTCCCTGATTAGAGGTAAGTGGCTGTAACAGCCCGGCAAAATCATGGCTTTGGTTTTTTATTTTAACTAATTGAAATACTCAGTTACAAACTCAGTTAAAAGACTATACAGATGCGTGTGTATAAACTGGCAGGCACAGGCGGGTAACCACTGAATTTAGATTATTACAGGATGTATCTGCTCTTGCTGCCTGATGCAATACGACAAGTCATAATGAGTCAGCTTCCAAGCTGAGGTAAATCACTGAAGCTCTTTTGAAGTGAGTACCTATGCCAGATAAAAACAGCAGAGGTTCTGGCCTATTATTTATTGGAAATTTAAAAACAAATGTTTTATATATCAGTTAGCAATTTTGGTTCTGCAGAAAAAAGGTCAAGATGAAATTTTTCTGGATATTGCGCTACCTGTAAAATGCAGACACATCTCTGTTACTCATTGTGCTAAGCACTTCTTAAGAAGAAGAATCAATGCTATTTTTGCTATACTGGAGCATGACTGTATCCTCACTGCCACGGACATGCTTCACCAGTGTATGCTGCCTAGACTGTGATGAGGTATGATTTAACAAAGGCATGTAAGTATCAGCAACAGTTTTGAGTATGTGACTCATATATCAAGTTTGAGGTGATCTAACAGAGCAAAATACAACATGGTGAAAGAAGACAATATGAAGAAAAAAATATCTTCATATCTTTATCAAGAGAAGAGGTAAGAAATGTCATAATTTGTGTATTGGGTTTGCATGACAACTGCAACTCAGCCAGACCCAACATGATGAGCTGTTTCACATACCATCACTCCCTCGTGATGTTGTGGATCTGACATCCAGGGATCCTTTCCTCATGTCTTTGTGTCTGCAAGTCTGAGTATCTGTGAAGGAAATGATATTGCATAATGACACAAAGTTTTGCCTAGGATGTATGTTAAAGGAATTGAAGCTCAGAAAAGCCTAGCAGCAGTTGAGTGACATTGACCTCAACACTTCAGCAGATGAGAGCTGATAAAAGTGGCTTTTAAAGCTCTTGCCCTATTACACTGTCCTGAACCCAGTCCAGTTCTCTGGCAGAACGTGCCTAAATGTCTGTGCAGAGGGAAACAGCGTGGAGGGAAAAGCTCCTCTCTTGCCACTGTGACACAGCTGCAGTTGTGAACATAACTTGTGCAGCACACCTGAGTTCACTCAAGTAACCACTGCCACCAGGAACTGGTGGGCCAAAGCAGAGCACATGCCAGCAAACGAGGCAGCGTATCCCAGGTTCCTTATGGACTCCAAGATTCAGCCTGTGCTAAGCCTACAGTTAACAAGTATCTGCAGCATGGATGCCAAGGATGTCCTAACTGAAGTGCTGATATGTGGGATGAGGGTGAATGGTAGTGTTGGTCATCCTCATTTCCACCCACATGCAAATTCCCCACAGTGCAGCTCAAAGCAATGCAGACACAGGTGCCATGAGCTACAGAGCAGCCGCAGCAACACGATGACATGACAGCATCCTTCTCATTTCTAATTCTGTCACAGTGATCCACCACCTACACTGAATTCTGACACTGCATCCAGCAATACCATGATACCAACTTGGGGCCCTGTGACAGCGCTTTCAAAGGTGGGTTGCTTTATATCACCTCTAAAATAAGTGAGGCAGGTAGAGAGGGGGCTTGTATTTACTTTCCTGCCTTTTGAGTTGGATTCCCAGCTTACCACTAGGTAAATAGGACTGTTCTGTGAAACACTGTTTTCAGTCAAATCACTAACAATGGCCTTTATTCTCTCCCCAGGTATGTTCTCCACTTCTTGGGACAGAAGAGACGTGTCGTACCTGTCTGAGATTCAGCCTGAATACATTCACATGTCTTCTCCACCTACAATTCAGTATGAGAAATCCAGTTAGTCAGAACTTTGCCATTATTTTGTGTACTTAGGGCTCAAACTAAAGTGAGCATAGCACTATTTTCACTTACCTTATTGTTGTCATTGCACAGTCTACTAATTGACACATAGTGTCTAATCTTTCTGTAGGCAAAAAACAGTGTGTTAATTCCCATCCAAACCTCAGCTCCAATTCAGTGCTGATACTTGGGTGCTCCAAAGGCTCGATTTGGGGACCCAGTGGAAGTTGCATAAAAATCTAGACATGCTTGAATCTTGCCCATGATCAAAGCCCACAGTGACCTCATCCCATAACAACCCTTGGCAACAGGCATGGAAGGAGCACAGAAAAGTGGAAGGACGTAGTACAGGTGCTCAGTGAAACAGGACGTACGTCCTGGTGGTACCAACACGATGCACAGAAAGACAGGAGGGTGCACTTGCACTTCAGGGAGAATTAGAAGAGTCAGAGGCACAAGTGAGCACATCTGCATCTTTGGCTCCTTTTGGGGGAGAATTAGGAGAATTTCACTTCACACAGCACGTAGAGTTGATTTTGCCCCAAGGAACTAAGCGCAGAGGTCTGAGGCACCCTTCCCTTGCATAAGCTTCCATTATATTCAGCAGCAGGATAATCCAGTATCTGCTGAAGGCAACTGACCTCTAAACTGAGTCTTCATTCAGACACAAATCATGGCTTTAGCTTTCATACTTACCCTCCCTGTCCAATGACAGGTAGTATCTTCACATTTTGTTGTATGCTATCTCCATTTTTCTTTTTCGCATAGTACATTCCTTGCCATTCCTGAAAAAGTAATTCAAGTGGAAGGAAGTTCAGATAAAACACGAAGAGAAGCTGTAGCTTCAAACCTTCTTTCACTGAAAGCTGTCTCACAATACAAAACCAGGCGGAACTGGTTAAACCCTCGAATTTCTCCCCTGTAAGTAACCTGCAGGTCACTGTGTTGCTGCCAGTGCACGAAGGCCTTCCAGAGGGGCAGCCTGGGAATACTCTGATGGCAACAGCTGGACCTCAGGAGCTGTGGGACTCAGAACCACTGTTCTCTTCCCCATCCTACCTCAATGGTGTTGCAGGTCGTTTTGAGGAGACGTGGCAAAGAGCCCTGTGAGAGCAGGAGCTCAGACCAGCCTCTGCCTGGAGCAGAGTCCCCCCGGGGCTGCAGGTGTGGGTCCCCCCAGGCAGCCAGGACAGGAAGGTCACTGCAAAGCTGTTACACCGCCCTGATCACCTTCCCTGCTGGATGCACCGTCTCTCCTGCATGGTTGGGTTGTCTTATCACCGGTTAAATATATCTGTGACTAAAAGTGCTTTGATATCCAAGCACATTTACTTTCCATACTGTCAGTTTACTATCAAAAAGCAGCAGAGATTTATTCTGGCTTTTTTTTAAAGCAGAAGAGAGCTCAGTAAAATAGCTCCTGGATTCTGCCTCCCCTCTAAAAGCACTCTGGTTTTAGGATTGCCTATGTCTTTCCATCCCTAGAATTGCTGTTGGTGGTCTTTTTTAACAGATGCATATTTTGAGCTGGGGATTTACTAAATACCAAGTGATTAAGGAATAATTGAATCCATCTTGCACGTTCACTTAACACAAACTGCTCAGACCAATTGCTGTACTTCAGATGAGTTCAACAAACTGTAGATCAGATCTTATGTATCTGAAAATACCTTCATGAGGCACACAATACATATTTATGTACGTGAGACTGACAGATTTCACAGTCAAGCAGGCCAGAGCACAGGTAGAGAGAGAATAGTTTTACATTTATGTTGATGGAGCCAGCAAATAAAGACACCAGCCCACAGAGAACTGCATGGTGACAGGCTGTACAGAAAAAAATATGAAAGGCTTTTCTAAGGATCTGTCAGAGAAGAGAACTGTGCATAACAAACTGTGTAGCGAGCATAATGTCTTCTGTGAGCTGCTTGAGGAATATAAATGAAGATAAAGCAAGTACCACAAAATTCAATGCTCTCATAATTAAAAGTATGCATATCAATAGTTTCCTGACAACCAGGATGAGGTAGAGATGAGTAATTGATCTAACCCAGGTAATAAACCCAGGATGTGCACAAAGGGATGAAGTCATAAACTACAGATTGGATAATTCCCTCATTGAAAGCGCATCCTTTTCAAGGCAGGTTATTCACTAATGTGTTCTTCTTAGTCAACAGATCAATTTTTCAACTTGTGAATTTCTAAAACCTGTGAAACTGTGGCAGGAAATGTGTGAGGGAAAAGGTCAGCGCAATTGTGAGAAACAGGAGGTCCAAGCCAAACTCATCCTGGTAGGTGAAGTTCTCCCAGGGATGTTACTTAAACGTATTTTAAGAACACCATATGCTCTCTCCCAGAGCCTCTGTCAGCAATCCAGCAGAGAAGAGCTATTCCCAAGACGTGCTGTCAGTCAAGCCCATGGTTGTGTCTGCACTGGAGCCACACAAGCACCGTGACCAGTCCCTGCTGGGGAGGGCTGGGATCAAACCAGAGCAAACACCATACACAGCAAACCCCACAGCGAAACCCCTCACAGAGTGAATCAGTGCTGAGGTTCCAAACTCCATGAAGAAGGCCAAGGCACACATTTATCCACTGAGCACTCACACAGGCACAGTAAGGAACCCCCCAGTTCAGCCTTCCTTTCAGACTGGTTCTTCTTGCACTAGACAGCAAAGTTCAGCAAACTGCTTGTCGAAAACAGAGCAAACCAAAATAAACACAAGATGTCATGAACACAATCTCCCAGAACCGAAGGCTGAGATAGGAAGGTGCTGCCACAGACCTTTATCACAGAGTGTGATTGCTCTCCCACCCCCTCTGGAAAGACCTTGCAAACAGTTCCCAAAGAGTGAGAGGAATTGCATGTCTTGTCTGCTTTATCAGTAGCTGTTCATCTATCTCCCTTCAGGAAAAGCAAAACTAAGAGCTTCGTGTCAAACTGCAGAGATCAGAGGCAGCAAGAATTCTAGTCAGAATTGCACATTTCATCTTAATGGATGCAATTTGAATCATGAAACAGAAGAATGAAGAAAAGCACAACTCTTTTTTAACTCCTCAAGTACGGACGGATGAACATTTCAATAACGTTGGCTTCTGGCAAATTACAGCCAGCTGTAGTAACAAAAAAATAACTTCCAGAGATATGGAGATATGGTTTTTGCTAAGAGAAACAATATGCTGACCCAAGAATCCCTATGTACCATACAGTTACCAATTTTCGAGTATAACACCTATGAACTTCTGTTTGAATATGCTGAACTTGCTCACAGCACTATGCTTGTCAGCAGAAGAGGTGAAATGCTGCAGGAGTCCATCTTCCTAAATTCCATTTAAAGACGAGATAAATTTCATGCAGCTTAGATTTTTCCAAACATCAGAAAAACTTGCTTTCTATTATTTTTATTACTATGTTAGTATAGTACCACATTTGTTCAAAACAGAAAAGTCAAACCTGTTGACAGGAGAATATCACAGCAGCAGGCAGTTTCCTATTTTTGACAGGCTGTAACCTACAGTAGCCAAAATATGGCCTATTGTAGTGGGAAGCAGTCTTTTAAATTTAAGATATAAAAAAAGCACAAGCCTGAAAACTACACACAGACCATGTCAGAATGATCCAGGTAACTCGGGCACCTCTGAAAATGCTGTAATATCTTGACACAAATGATTTCAAAACTTCAAGTATCTCAAAGGTTTTTCCTCGCAGTTAACCTCTACTTGCAAATGATTCCAGTAATAATTTCATTGGCAATTCATTTTTATATTAATATATAAATGTAAGGTTGCATAGATTACATATTATAAAATGTTGCAGAGGGAAACACAGAACACCTGCAAACAGACTATATCCACCTAAAACAGCTTAAGCTGTTCCAGACTGACAGGTTTAAGTAGGCAGTATTTCATTAGCCCTCACTGTTGAAGTAACACAGTCAGGAGTAAAATTAGTGAAAGGAAGGAGATGAATTAGATTTAGGTTTCTATCATTCATAGAGTAAAATATATTTCCCTTATTAATGAAACTTTTATCAGCCCACTAAAATATTAAAAACTTTATCACTTTACATCTTGAGAATTGATGGTGTGGATTTAAGGCCTGACACGTCTAATGTATTTGAATTATAACGTAATAAATACTCCCTCCTAACATCAGTTTTGATTGCACACATTTACTGAAATAACTTCAGTGAGGCAACAGAGGTGTGAAGCACCATAATCCAGACTACTGTCTGTCGCTGGGATCTCTTCCAGCAGGCCAACACACGTGGAAATGAGCGACACATTCTCCTTGAAATGCACATGGAATCTGCACCCAGCTTTTGCCACCGAGTGCTGTGTCAGCACCCTGACCTACAGAGCGTGACTCACCACATGTGAGTGAGTGTTTCTGCATCCCTGTGTGCCACGGTTCACTTTGGCATCTCCCTGCTCTGTGCCGATGCTGTGCTGCTTCCCACGGACAGTGCCCCCGGCCCAGCCAGCTCTCCTGCCCCTGAGCCTGGGCCGTGGAGCACCATCAAACACACCCCTTCCCAAACCTCTCCGTGCAGCCTCCGTGGTCGTCTCCCTGCAAGGCACTGTGTCATGTTCCCTGACATCAGAAACCACCTCATCCCGGTGCAATGAACATTTCTGATGGAAATCCATCAGACGGCTCCTGTGCCATTAGGGAATTAAACAGACTGGCAGCTGGCAGCTGACACTGCCTATCACTTTCAAGTGATATTGCAAATGTCTCCTTGGTATTTTTACATTCTAAACTTGCAAATCAGCTTCCACATTTCATGGTGAAATACTTCAATATGGTACTTTTCTCATTTACATAGCACCAGATAACATGTGCATCCATCTCATTTTTCTTCGTTACTCCCACACCATTTGCTATGAACAGCATAAATTATAAAGAAATGCAGCAAGTCACTTATTTTTGTAAAACAAGTACCTCTACCAAGCAAGAAAGGAGAAAGAAGCCCTGAAAAAGATGAACATTTTTTTACTTCCTATTCTTGTTTTAAGTAAGTTGCAAATGCTACATGTCTGTGAAGCTGCAAGTCACAATGTGTGTCGCTACTGGACTACAATAACTTTTACAGGTAGCAAATAAAAGTGATACAATGCCATTACTCACCTTTCCTATCTTTATGCAGGAATTAATAGTATCTAGGAAATCAGCTTTTTTTTCATTTATAGGCACTTCTGTTAATTCCTTTTCTATTAGTTCACCTATTTGATAGCCCATCATTGTTTCAAAAGCAGGATTGACCTACTGTGAAATAAAAAAAAAAACAACAAATACCCATTCAACATTATACTTAAAGCACAACAGAATCCCTTGTTTTGTTTGCTTAACCAGGAGATCTCTTTCCCAGCCTGAAATAAATGTCTGCATGTACTATTCCTGAGAGAGATGCTCACATTTTTTTCTTTGTGAAGCAAACCAGGAATTTCCATGCTAGAATAGTTGTGCAGAGTGTGTGCATGTCAGCAAAGAGAGGGAAATTATGCAAGCAGCTGAGTATCACATACCCACAGCGTTTAGACAGACAACATAAATTCCTGAAAAATGGGCTCTGTTAGTTCCCAAACCAATAAACCTCAAACCTACCTCAGTGTTCCTAAAAATCACAAACTGGATGGTGGAACACCATAGGAATATTAACCATATCTATTGGCAAATCCATCATCTTATTCTGTGTAAGGGCCAACCATCACTATTCCCCTGTGGAGGCAAAGCCCAGCCAAGCAGAGTGGAAGAAGTGGGGTTTAATACAGCAGGCTTCTCCCTGAAGTGAATGTTGCATTTCACTGCAGTTTTTGGCCCTTGCCCAATAAAGCTGAAGTCTGGTACCAACAGCCCACCCCTTCATGGCCCTCTCATTTGCTGAGTTACAGGCACAGTCCTGTCAAAGCAGCACCTGAAAGCCTTTACAACTTAAAATGTTTTAATGTGAGACAAAAGAAAAGGTGCCACTCTACTTCTAATGGTTCCCTCCTAAAAGTTCCTTCCCAAAGGAACCCCTTCCTTCCCCTCTCTGTGGGAAAGCTGTGCCTGCTGGAGCTCCAAGACTCCTGCAAGTGTCAGTTCTCTCATACTCTGGGGCTGTCAGCAGAGGGACAAAATTGGGTCTAAAAAAAACATATTTAAAACAACTTCAGGACGTTGTTATTTTTGTAACAGGGATGAAGAAGGCACATCCTTCAATGAAGTTGCCATTGTCAAGATTTGGCTCAAGAAGGTACAATTTGTATGCATGTTATAATTCCCAGAGGCTTAGACTCAAGCTCTTTACTGATAATAAAATCACTCCTCACTGCTTCATAGCTAGGGCTGGAACTAACTCCTTTAAAAAGATGATGGTTTTCAGAACTGCAAACCTAAGCACAATTTCTTTTCCCTGTTTTAAAGAAATTTCCAAGACAAGATTACATTCAAAAACAGTTGGCTCAAAAATCCTGATACATCAAACAGTATCCGAATTTAGAAAAAAAAAGTACAATTATTTAAACAGAACATCCATTAGAGTTTAAAGAGCATCAAATTAACATACAATATTTTTGGAAAAGAATGCACATAAGCCAGTGGCTGCATTCATTCTTGATAAAGAGAAAGAATGAATAATAGAGATAAAGAATCAATACAAAAAATAAAAACAAGAGAGTAAATCCTTATTCATTCAGAAACAACAATCTCCCTTAAAATTGATTTGATTTATGCCAGATACTTTAAATGGAGAAAATTCTACTCCAGCTAAACTCACTTCAACCTTTTAGAATCATTAAGTTAGATTAGATTCTTGTGCTGTAAGAAAGAATAAGTGTAATCATAGATGAAATAAAATACAGAGCAATTTTCTGTACTTATGACTGGAACAAACCTGTATTACGTGGTCTTCACTTGTGATCTCAATGGCTTCTTGACTTTTCTCTAATGCTGTAAATAATGAATTACATGCCCTGGAGAAAAAAGAAAAAGGCATAAAAAAAAAGTCATCCTCTTAATTCTTCTTATGTATGACAATTAAGTATTACAACTCCATACTGAATAATGTTGTAGTTTAACGATTAATGTATTTTCTTCAGGTAACTGACATTCTATGATTAACTACTGCACATGAAAATAAATACTCTATTAAGCATGTGGCTGAATTGGAACTTCTTTGTGGATAATGTTTTTGGTAAAATTACCTTAGTTTGAATTGTGCCTGCACCTGTCCAAATTCCAGCTGAATCAACTCATTGTAACAGGCCATTCTACTAGAATTTTCTACATATCTCTGCAAATAAAAGGTTAGAAATATTTCATTAATACACATTCCTGTCTGCAAGGATTTGAAGCTCTGTTTTCTTTTGCTTGCTAAAGAACCAAAAAAGGAGTAGATATGCCAAAAATGAACATGCTGGGACATGAACAATGGAAGAAGATTATTTTTTGGTACTAGCAAAACTTTTCAAGTTACTGCACTTTGAAAAGGTGAGAGATCCTCACGGCAATGAGGTTCAACCAACCTGTTTATTCTCTGTGATTGTCAGCAGGATCAATGTATTTTGAAAAAATCTACTTGTAGCTTTCATGCTACTTATTTAAAATAACAGTGAAAAAATTGTTAGGTCTCAAGTAGTTAAAATTTGAAATTATTATGAGTTCCCAATTGCTAATATCCCAAACTGTCTATACAGATGGAAGCAAAACTTCCTGTCAAATATACCTTTATTGACCTTGAGGCTTTTATAGCAACGATCTCAGAATCTTTCACTTTTTAAAAAACATTTCGTAATTACCAGTTATGAGCCTGAATGTTAAATCATTGTTCACACTAAACTGCCACAGACATGGACAGTTTGAGAGGGAGGATTGGTTATCACAGGTAAGCCACCACAATCAAAGCTGCTAAGCAAAATTTTCTATGTTTTGCCATTAGCCCCAGCTCCAAGGCTCGGATCCATAAATAATTCAGAACCTGTGCTGAATTACTTATGTGCCCACTGGAATGACTCTGTTCATATAAATGCCATTATCTTCAGGCTGTAGCATTTCCTGGATTGGGACCTTACTAGAAATAAGCAGATGGGTGCAAATGGAATGGGATGGGACAGCAAAAATCTGGTGAGCACGCAACCAAATATTCGGAATCGCACTGTAAATCAGGCCCATTCTTGTTCCATTGTCAGCAATAAGGAACCCACCTAACTGATGCACTAATAAGCACCTTTTCTGCTTAGCTGGAATAGTTGCCAAGGAACAGATTCAATGTAATACTTTTCAGGTGCCTCCAAACAATAGCTAATAGCACTTGACATTGTGTGAAGCCTGTTTACAGATGGGAATTGGCATTTGATAGAAGAAATTTCCCACAGCACATTCTGTTGTTCATTGCAAGCTGCTCTCTGGCTCTGCCACAGCCACTAATCAATTTGTCACTGTCAACTTTTCAAGGAAAGGATGACGTATTTAATCTGAAATAAACGTATGAAGTAGAAAAGCCTCAGATCCACACTTCTTATATCCCCGAGAGTGTCACGTCAACGTTCAGAATTGGGACACAGAAGAACGAGCGGCACCAAAAAGATCTCCAGGTTGGATCACTGACACAAATGGTGACTGACAGCCAAACTGGAGTTTCTGGAGAGTTTCTGGCATGACAGTTTTGAAATGCCAGAGCAAGCCAGCCAAGTATAGCACATACCCTTGTGAAGCCAGCAGAGATCAGGGGCAATATTGATGACTCTTCACGATCAGTGTGCCTTTGAAACAAGGAGGATAAGCCAGAGATTATTTTTGTAATCAACTCAGACCAAATTTCACAATCCATTCATCTGCTTGTACCCCAGATGTCACACCAAGGCTAATACTGCTAGATCCTTACAGGATCTAGGAATAAAACATATTTTTTGTATTTTTTATAAGCTTTCATCTTTGGCTTAGATAAGCCAAAATATTATTTTCCTTCATGCATGTAACGAGCTGCTTACTTCAAAAAAACCCTAATGCTTCAAGGAAACCAATTAATGAGTTAAGTCATTGGACTATTCCTCCTTTTTCTGTACTGGATCCTTGTTGTTTATGCTGCCATCAGTCAGAAATGCCCTTGAAAGTCTACACAGCCAAAGTTTTAAGAAATTACTTGTTATCTGAATGTACCAAATCTTAGATGGGCAGCTCAAGGTGCCTGAATGAGGATGGATTTTCTAGTGTTGCCTACCCACTGCCTTCTAGTAAGTCACATTTGAGACACATTCCCAAATGAAGTATTTGAATAATCTGGCTATACTAACTGTAAAAAGACACTTCAACATATGTGAATGTCTTGCTGGAATCTGGAAGAAAGGCCATTATGTGAGGTTTCTGTCAATAACCAGATTGAAGCTGGTCATGTTTAGCAGATGGCACAATAGCTTTTATTTATGCATGAAGTTTTGGATCTTGCAATGTTTAATTAGGCTATTTTTCTTGGTAGAGATTGTAGTATATTTCTAATGGGAAATTTCAACACCTCAGAACTGGTTTTCAGAATTAATGTTTTCTGAGAAATGGCAACTTCCAAATTACACTTTGAGGAAATTCTCTTCCAGTTATTTCATTTCATTAAATATACTGAATTTCTTTTTTTTTTTTTTTTTACTTTTACATTATTTTATAAGTAATGTTTTCAAAGGAGGAGGAAGGAAATAGCACATGTAGTACTTTACTGAGATGTCATAATCTCTTTTGCTTTTAAAACTTCTGTGGTCAGATGATACTTTGTACTGATCAAATTGTTCTATGTTGTTTTTCATACTCAGCAGATCTCTGGTTTTTGCTGAGATTAATCATATTGAAAGGCAGATCAAGAGAGGTTCAAAACACAGATCTGTGAGAGAGTTTTGTACAGGATGTTGCAGAAGTTGTTTGAAACATACTCTGAAAGCCTGCAGTGATGGGGGGGGAGTGGGAGGAGGAACCCACAACGAAACTCAAAGTGAGACTCTTTGTTAAAAAACAGAAATTAAAAAAACAATTTCTATCCCAATCCTATGGTCACGATAGTAAAAACTCTGGTACAGCACATTATTATTAGCACAGTAAGAAGTTCTAATTCAGGTTTTTAAATGTAGTGTTTACTTTTACAATGATAACATTTATAAGATTTACAGTTTTGATCACATGTGAAAATCAAGATACGCGTATTTACCTTTGTACTACACAAATAATGACTGTATTTTCTGAGGCTTTCGTTGTTCTGATAGACCTTTAAATAAAAAGCAAACCATTTAAATTCTTTTTACATTCAAATTTCAGAAAACACAACTTTACAGAATCTTCACACAGCACTTTTCTTAAAATACCTCTTTTAAATAATTTAACAACAAAACAAAAGTCAAATCTTGAGCCTGCTGCTAAGAAAGGAGAATAAATTATATCTGAGACTCCATGAACATAGATTAATCTAAAACTCAAATAATCTCAGTGGGGGAATAATAAAAAATATCTTCTCTGAAACAGCATATAATGGATTTGCTTGAAGGGCTTGGCCTCATTCATTTAAGGTGCATTTTACTGAATTCTGGGACAGATTGGTAAAAACAGAACAAGGGGAACAGCGCTGCTACCTAGTCTTGTCCTGACAAACATCTTACCTCCTTCCTTCAGTTCGGCAAGAAGAGCCTTTCCCCCACCACAGTCCCCCAGGGCACGCACTCTGCCCCTGCCACCCCACCCCACTGACTTACTCAGTCTAGACACATTCCCAAGGGCGATTTCACTGCAAAGTCACTGGAGCAAGGCACCGCTGCCTGTCGTGTCTCTGTGCAGAGACTCACAAAGGCAAATCCTTTTCTCCTTTTTTCATACTTTACAGCAGTTTCTAAAATTATTTTTGGAATCTGTTTGCAACGTTGCTCTTCATAACATATTTTCAAATGTTGTAGATATGGAAACGTGCACACCAAACATTGCCTGTTTGCATTGGGAGTCATTCAACAGCAAGTGACATTGCAAAAAAATTAGAACATTAATGAAGTGAATGAATTAATTAAAGTGCTTGGTGGCACATGCTATCTCTGCAGTTGATTTAGTGTGAAAACAAGGAACCAGGTATTTGAAAAAAAAAAAACCAAACAAACAACAAAAGAAAACCAAAAAAAACCCCAATGGCAACAAATTTGTACACTGTGGCTCCAAGCCAGATCGAGCTTCAGAGACCCTAGCACATAACCAAAAATGCTGCTGCCATCAGATGTAAAGCACTGAGGTAACATTATTTGATGCTGCCAGTGCACATCTGTCCAAAACCATAAAAATCAATGATGGATAGAGTTTATAAAAACGTCATAACAAACAACAAAAAAAAAAAAAACTTTGATGAAAAAAACTTTGATGATGTGTTAACTATATTGTTAAGCATTAATTACACTGAAACGGTGCTTACCTGCATAATGCTTCTGCATCAAAGTATCTGGAATGTCTATGGTCAATAATGATAATGTCATGGTGTTTATCTAGAAAACATTCTAGTGCAGACTGAGGTGTCCTGGCAATATTACATCGAAATCCAGCCTTGTCACACGCCCAGCGGAACCCGTTACTCTGCTCGTCTTCCTCAGCAAACACTAAAAGTACCTGAGGTAAAGACAGGCAGTGGATCATCACAAACATATCTTACACTTACGGTAGATTCTGTGACTTTTGCCTGGTCTTAACATGTTTTTTAAAGCCATTTTTGAGGCTTAATCCATTGCTTTTAACAGAATTGCTTTCTACAGGCCACTGCTTTTTTTATAGTTGTCTGTATACAGAGGTGTTTCAAGGGTGAAACAGTCTGCCAGAGCCATGTATATCCACATGGGAAGAACAAGTTTTGGACCTGTCTCTCTTGTCGTTATCTACAAAGAGAGCTTAAGCAACCAGCTGAGACAAGATGCCTGTGTTTCAGACAGTGTACGTGAACCAACAGTGAGTCCACTTCACTGAAACTGTCTCACACGCAACCTTTTTCTTGGGGTTTATTTTTCTTGCCAGGATGATATTCCAGAAAAGGGGCGGGGAGGGGAGAAGCCACAGTTCATCTCGTGTGAATCAGTATTTAATGCTGCTTCAATGGCATGACAAAGAATCTGCTTTCCTTTACATCTCATCCTAATTCCCCAAAGTACTGGATGCTGCCCACTCCATGGGGTTTCTGGAAATTCTGGACAGGCTGGTCGAAAGGAACTCATGCCAGACTGAAATCATAAGCAGTACCTCTGGATATGGAGTATGTCCCTGTGTGACTCCTGCACAAAGCCTGCCATGGGATTTGTATCACAGAAGGAGATTATCACAGCTGAAATCCAGAACTGGAGGTCAGACCTATGAGCCAGTATTTGCTCTGTCCTAACTTGCCGTGTAATTGCCAGTAACTAATCTCTCTAAGCCCTTTTAAACTCAACACAATGCTTATAGACTGAAAGTATGATAAGGCCCAGTTCCTTTAAAATGTATTTCCAGTTCTAAGATTTAATACAGCAGAGAAGATGAACAAAGTCTGCTAAGGAAGACTCACTGATGTGATTGTGTTTTGCGTCAGGATAATGTTTTGCAGAAGAAAACTTCTCTTGCCTGAAAGAATACAGCATGGCAGACTATAGATGTATGTTGTGTTGATTTTGGGGATGGCTCAGCACATGCAGCCTTTTGGGAAAGACGGATAACTAAGCCAGCACTCGGTCTATTGTCCCAAGACACCAATCTTTCAGTAGTTGAATCAAACCACACTCAGATATATGCTTTGGTCAGGCAAAGTGAAGCATGTGTAACTCACATCATATCCCACTGCTGTTTATCTTCTGGGTGATTTTAGGAACTCCAGTGCTGTTACACTTTGGACCAGGCTGGTGAAATGTCTACCAGGAAATCTTAACATTTCCATGTACTGCATATTTTTGTAAGAATGAAGGACTTTGCACACATTCAGTTCAGGTTCCTTTTATAGCAACCTGCAAAACTGTTTGCAAAAACATGTCATAGTTTGGGCTATATTAAGTGAAGTTAATCTATTAGACTCCTTAAGAGGGGAAGAATGGGTTTCAGCAGTAGCCCAGCAAGCCAGCAGATCTGAGTTGTATGACTGACTCTGGCAAAAATGTGATGTTGCCTACCTTCTCCTTCCCTCACACCTGCCAGCTATATTACCAGGGTAAATCAGTAGCATTTCAGAGTGGTCTACGACTGGACAAAAGTGATACAATCATTATTAACAATACAGGAGGCAGAAATACTCAAGGACTATTCTGATTTCTACTTGGGGAACAGCTGGATGAAGATCTGATTTTTGATGATATTACTGTTCTGACAATAGCTCAGGAAGATGTTGAACTGCAGTTTTAAAGACAGACATTTTCAAATTATTAGGTCCAGATTGCCTCTACTGAGGACTTTTGCAATTACTGACTGAGGAACATCTTGGATGATTAATGGTTCAGTATGCCTTGGGATATGGGAGAATTTCCAAAGGAAGACCAAAGGAGTCATATATCTCCAAACCTCATGTCCATCCCGGGCAAAGTAAGGGGAAAAATGACATAAACCCTTTATTAATAAAGGGATAAAAGAGGATTAATTATTGTCAGTCAGTAATGAATAATAAAAAAAATATATTTTGCCAATCTCACTTCATATCTTTTGTAATGATATGGCATGTTTGGTTGGCTTAGTATCAGTTTGATGAGATTTTGATTAAGAATTTGACTACCAGTAAAATACAAAATGAGGCACAAAACTGATTACAAGGTAACTGACAACAGAAAGAGCAGATAGCTCTATTTTTATGAGCTGAGAGATGGCTGGAGAAAACAGTTAGGCAGGGTTTTTAGGATATCACATAAATAGAATGTCATGATAAAAATCTGTTATGTGCACATTATCTCTTGAGCAAAATACTCTGTGAAGATCTCTATAATCCAAAAAATTCCAGTCATAAATTATAAGATAACATCTGTGATATTTTAGAAATCAAAACTTCAGTTTGAACTGCTGTGTTACCTGAAGTTGATCTAGATGAAGTCTCATAGGGCCAAACTGCACATCTGTTACTGGTGCCTAGAAGAAATAAGAAGGGAACTTATTAATTAATAATACCTAAGGAAGAAGAAAAATTATCTCTGTTATTTCTCTTATCTACCACTGTCTGGGGGATATATTGCTTTCATTATGAGGCTGCAATTTCATGAGGGTCTTATTCTGGTTGTGTAAATTTATATGCTAAGCTGCATTAACAGTTAGAAATAACAAGCTAGTCTTCAAGTAATTTTTTATTGTTATTTTAAATGGAAACTAACAGATTAGTCATGAAAGTCTGGGAGACAGATTGTTATTTTTCTGTATCCTCTGTATCACGCCAGCTGTTCTGCAAAACATGGAAGTGTTTAAAAAGGGCTTCTTTTAAAGTCCAAAACAACATTAAAGCTCCAGGAGAAATGCAAAAATACTTAATTCTTCCCTTAGAAATCTTCAAATGTAACAGGTGTCCGAATTTCACATGTAACAGGTGACCAAGGGTGATACAGAAGCACACGGATTTCATTTCTCCAAGAGCATTTTGCTGCATTCCCTGCTGCCCGCCCAACCCCTCCAGGGAAGGTTCCAGAACTCAGGTATGTGTTGGGATGAAGCATATATTCAGCATGCAGCTTTGCTTTGAAAAACCCTGCAAAAATGCTGTCATACGTCATGCTTTTGACATGCCAGTGATTCCCACATTAGATTCTGTTCAAGTGACACAGTTCAGCTGAGGATGCATGAACTGAGCCAGGATCCTTCCCCATCACTTGTTCCTTTGTGGGAAGGAGGACAACAACCACAAGTGCTGTTTATCACAACTGCTTCTCCTTTATATGATTAATCGTTAATCAAACTTCAACATGAATGACTCTGCAATTGGTATGAGACTACTTCTAAAGGAGTTAAACACATAAATACAGAGGCAGACTCTAATAGGATTACACAGGTTCGGTCCTTTGGGAATTCCCACCAGGCAAGTATCAGCACTTTCAATGTACTTAAATATTTTTCAACTCTTGTCCCAGAAATAAAAACTAAAAAGCAGGAATAACAATGTTCCCCATTCAGAATAAGAAACAAAGTCCAACCAGTGGTCCTTGGAGTCACATAGACTCTTCAAAAGTAACTGGAGTAAGAAACCAGAAGAAAATAATCTTTGGCAATGCAGTAAATGTAAGACATCTCTGAACTGAAACATTAAAAGAAAAGGGCTCTTGAGCACAAAGGTGGCATTTTTACATTGTTCTTTTTCAAAATTAAAACCTCACTTGAAGATCGGATTTATTGCTTTGCAACCTATAATTTTTCCAATAAGTAGTTTTAAAGAATCATCGGCACATCCCACAGAAAAATCCTTTAGAACTGCATGCTCCACTCTTTCTGTGACCTTAATGCTCCATTGCTCAGCCCTAAGAGTATGTCATTTGTGATTTTATTTATTTATCAACCTGGAAGTCATCATTGCAACATCAAATAAGCAAGAAACACGAGTCAAGGAGAAATGGCAACATAGTGCCTACAAAAGCATGCCAGGAAGCAGTGTTTGCCTGTCTCGTTTAAGTGAGCTTTAAGAGCTGATGTTAAAATGACATGGAGGGGTTTCAGATTTACCCACTCATTCTGGTCAGATTGGCTTAGTTTAAATACACTCCAGTCTTTTTTTTCTGATTTTGAGACCAAAAATCTCTCTTCAGTTGGAAAACTCAAGCTGCTTTACTCTCCCCTGTGGTACATCATCCAATTATTCAAAATCTGCACTACAAAACAGCAAAGACTTTTGCTGATAACACACACAGCAGGAGGGAATCCAGCTCTTCGCACCAGTGTTACTGGTTTTGAGGCACTGAGAGTAGTAACTACTCGTCCTGAATTGGTAAGATCAGCAAAAATGCCTGAAGGACAAGGAGGGAGCATGTCAATTGAGTAAAAGATGCCTTTTTACAGTTACTTCTCTGTCCAGAACCTTGGACTTTTTGTACACTCCACCTGCCAGCATGAAACAGTGAGTGTTCCATGTCACCAGGCGATGGCCTGAGCTGGGAGGTTCAGATCCAGAGCTGAACTTCACTGGCATCTGGGGGAATGCAAAACCCCATCTGCCAGGCCAGTGGACCCTTGGACTATCAGTCACAGCCCAAGGGGAATTTTGACAAATGAGATGAACACAGTATTGCCAGTTACTGCTTTTCAGATGCTTCTTTCTCTTAAGAAGTTTGTGAATGAATAGTCATCAAAGTATTTAAAGGACTGAGCCTGAAAAACACTTTTCTGCCAGAAATCTGTGGCTATTGCTGCACTGAAAATACCTGTCTATGCACCATCAAAGCCTAAGTCACAAGAAGTGACCAAATGAGACAACCTGTCTTGTTACACATTAACTTGCTGTCCTGACTAGAATCAAAGGCTTGGTCTGCATCTCAGCTGGAAAATTTTGGTGAACTCCAGTTAATTCTTAATCCTGTTGAAATCTGTTCAAATAACTTGATTAATAATTTAAACTTTTTGTGTGCTCTAGGTAGCACTGAGAAGTAACATGCTGATTAAGTGTCAGAAATCAAGGCTTCAGCAAGGATTAGCAGAAACTCTCAACTATCGCTGAACAAAATGAGCTTTAAAAATACCTCTAATGCTGCAAGCTTGTAACAAAACCAAACACAGCCAAAGTTCACATGTATAGTAACTGCACAAACACATCTTTATTCACTCACACCTTTTTCTACTTCTTCCTTGGAATTTCTTTCCTAGTTGAAAAGCCCAAGTACATTTTCAGATTGGCAGACACAACTTAGGCATGTGACAGCCTTCCAGGCAGGCACAGATCGGGAAGAGTATCTGAGAAGACAGAGGTAGAACTAGTTGTGGGTTCCTGGAATTGACTGTGATAGAGCTGGGGCCCTTGCCAAAGAGCTGCTGACGCAAAGTCCGTAAATGCAGCGTGTGTGACTGCGGCTCTTCAAATGCACATGCAGCAACTGCAGCCGTTTTACATTCTGACCCCTGAACTACTGCTGGTAGCACTTATTTCCCCTCAAATTTGCCTTTCTTATTTGAACACTGTATTTTCTGTCCTGTGGAACCAGCCCCGGCCCTGGCACAAAGTGGGATTCATCCCAAGGCAGTGGCCTTAGCCATAGGTGATTGACAGCTTTCAATGGGGAAGGTCATCCACTGACTGCTGTGAGCAGCTCAGCACTCGCCAGAAATGATCTCTGTGTTGTAGAAGCTGCATTGCAAATATTGAAATCGCTGATAGAAATAGTTCATGTTTCCAATGCCCCGAGAAAAGTGAATGTTGGGTAAATAAAAACAAGTGAAATAAGCTTTAAAGACACAGACCTACACAACTGTGACTGATGTGGCTAAAGTACAACAAACTCAGCGTTGACCCGATATAACCTGGTAAAGTACTTCTTTCTATGAGTCATTCTTCTTATTTTACCAGAACAGAATCTACAGGAATGGTCTGTTCATCACTGCTGGGTTGTTTTTTCTTTCTTCCTACAGCTAGAAAAACTTGAAATGAAGTTGCTCAATGAATAAATGTAGAAAGAAAGAAAGGCTGGACATAAAGCCAGCTTGACTCACACGCTCCATTTGGTGATAAATTGCCTGGCTGGTGACAGGGACAGATCTATTCAGCCCGTAGGTCTCCTATTTGCTGGAAGTGATGTATCCTGGCTTTCTCCAAAATGTCTCTTACCATTGGAGAGGAGAGTACACCTAAAATTTTGGGCAGAATCAGCTCCCAAAAAATCCTTTGGCTATTAACTTCCATGCAGTACTCCTGCTATGGAGGTGCAAATGCATTCCTTCTGGAGGCTGATTTTCTTAAGACACCTCTTTGCTGAAGTTTTTGTGGGATGTTTTAAAGCACAGCCCTGTACAGCCCAAGGCAACCCTTGGCAGAGCAGCTGCTGCAGCACTGCCCACCCTTGAGAGGGGCTGCTGGGGAGCTGCTGGTGCCCTGGGGAGCAGGAAGGCTCCCCTGACATCCACAGTGCTCCATCCCTTCCTTTCTGCCACAGCAGGAGCTGTGCTGGTGACAGGAATGACTCCTACTCTGACCATTCCATGCACAGTCCTGGCCTCCTGGCAGTACTTCTCCCTGAAGGGCAGCTGGGAGCACTTCTGCTCCTGCTGCTCTTCTCACCTGTTCCAGGTGAGCACAGCTTATTTCTCCTGCAATTCAACTTGAACAAAGAGGTGCCACAAACTTTTGTTGAATGGATTGCAGACCGAACCTGCTGCTGGAGGGCAACATCTGTGTTCAGTGGGCAGACAGTCAGAATCTCTGACTCATTGTAATGTATGACAAATAACTACAATGATTAGACATATGACTTCATTGCTGGTCCTAATGGAATACCGCCAGCAAAATTCATCATTTTCCTCAGATCAAGGTTTTAAGACATCGTCAACATTTTTTATCTGATTTTAAAATACATACCTATATTTTCTACATAAACTTTGTATATGATATGAATCTGCATGGGTTGACTCATCACAATAAGATTTAACAGTCTTCATGATCAAGTTATGCTGGAAGCCATAGGACTGTTAACATAAACTGAATTTTCTTAATTCCAAGAAAAACAGAGATTCATTTTACAAAGTAAAAAAAAATCCTTTCTCTTAACCTACCATTTTAAACATAGATTTATCACCCCAGAAAACAAAAGCTCATATGAACTCATAGATTTATACAATACTTGAAACTTTTATTGATTCAGGTTCTACTTGCTGCAGAAATTTGAATTCTGCATGATAATCCACTTTCTCAGAAAACTTAGCCAAATCCTCCTGGATGCTGAAAGCTGGGAAATAAACAATTTCCTATGACCTGGCATGATAAGGTGCAGGATCTCATCCAGGCAGGTCATACCAGCATGGTGCCTCTTTCTCAACAGAGAGGGGGCTTTGTGACTTGTTGTAGCTCATACTTCTGGGCAAGAAAGTCTCCATGTTCAGGTTTTCACAATTCATTTTTCTTTGCTCATAATAACCTTTATCACTTTCTGAAGTATATGAATACTAATCCAATCCATGGTCATTTACCCATTTCTTTCTCTGAGGAAATGCACCTAAGTAGATGACTTAAGACTCAGCTTCCTATTTTCCATGCACTTGCTGCTAGACACTGAAGATCACTGTTCGTGTCCTCCTTGCAGACTTTGACAGCACTCTTTTGTTACCAACTCGACATCGGTGCAAGTAATGTCAAATGCTGTCCGAGCAGATCTTCCTAACAGGCACAACTGTTCAGAGCATAAAATGAATTTTATAGTCCATGGCCTGAATTCCGACCTGGTTAGCAACAGCGAAATCCAGAGCAATTCCATCAAATACAAGGAAAATATGCTGGATTTACTTCAGTGTAAATGAAGTGGCAGTCTGGCCCTGTGCAGTTCCTTCTTTTGTTGTTTGGAGGCCACAACAGTTTGAATAAAGAATAAGAGAGAACAAAGTATCCAAGGTTTCTGCCTTTGCTCAACAGATTCAAGGACAAAGGTAAACTTGGCCTTCAAAGACCCTATGCTGTACACAGTCAGTTCATTCTTTGCTGAAGTACAAAGACAAGAGTTCTGAAAGGCGATTAAAATCTACCAAAACTGTTCTTCAACCTCGATGAAACCTGTTAATTCCAGCCCTTGATATTTTTTCCTATATCTGCTTCATAAAAGATGTAGACAAATGTCACAGACTCTGAACTCATAATGTAGCATCCTGACTCAGTGCTTTGATAAAATCTAGCACTTAGATTAATCTAAATCGTGTTCTCACTGATGCATCTCTCTCAACAAAACAATACAGATTTATATCTATGTCACAAGGCCCGCGGATCACCCGATGTTTTGTTCTGGTATAGTTTTCCTTTTATCTATTTCCTGTTTTAAATTGATTCCTAGAAGAATTATCTACAATGCTGCCATGTAACAATACAGCAGACAATAAGTGGTGGGGTAACACACCCTCTGTTTTCTTAATCTGTTTCTTAAATTTAAGTAGCCATTTTTGAACCAGTTTTACATAAATGAGCTCTTGAGAGCCAAACTCTGGCCTCCGATTCACATCAGTAGCAACACACAATTTTGACAGCTTGCAATTTTTGTGAGAAGAAAAGCTTTATTGAGTGTAATGAGTCGCCAGAGCTCTCACATCAGGACGCTGGCCCTTCTTCTGGCATGTAAGTAGCCGTGGGACTCACTTTCTTGTTTCCAGTGAACTGACAACGCCCTTAACTGCTCTCAAAATCCAGCCCCTCCTCCGTTACTCAGCCTGAGGGCAATTTTTGCATTAACCCAAGTCCTGAGGAAGCCTCCCAGGAAATTTACACCCTGGTGGGACTGGGACTGCTTTATGGGAGTGCTGGCACACAGCACTGAACACAAGGACTATCCCAGCTCCACCAGGGTTCTTCCAGGCACAGCTGATTTTTGGCTGTATGTTCAGCTTGCCACGCATGCTAACCACTATTATATATGTTTGTTTGTGTTTTGGGCCTGGTTCCCCACCGCATTTCCTCAGTGCAATAAGTGAAGCCAAGCTGGAACAGAACTGCAGCAATGCTGTTAGGAAATCACACTTGCTGCCCTCTTGCACACTTCAGACACAACCAAGAACTCCCACTTTCTGACGTTTATAAGTTCTCCCCTTATTCTTTACAGGAAATTCTGGTTATCAAACTGCAAGCATAGCACATGCAAAAGTGAATCATTCTGTTTGGCTGGGAATAATTAACGATGCTGTCCCAAAGTGACTTGTATTATCATCTGCACTGTGGTAAGGCCTGGATGGCCTCTGGCCCAGACGAGTGGCCCGCTGTGGTCACGCTGTACAATGACAGCAGAAAAAGCCAGTCAGCAGTCCCTGCCACTGGTAAAGGTCTGACCTTTTACACAGAACATGCTGACAAACTGGGGGACTTTTTTAGCTCCTGAGACGGTATTGAAGTGATAAAATAAATGTCATTATCACTTAGCGTGCCTATGGAACAATTGCACAGATCTCCAAACTTGAAAAGGGAGGTTGCTGGTTTCATTCTGACATTCAGAAGAACTGAGGCACTGAGAGAGAGAGACAGTCCCAGCACCCCTTGTGCTGAGCCCTGGCATCCCTGGGCAGGGTGTCCAGTGCCCTTGCTTGCTGGCCAACCTACAGCAGCAGGCACTGGTAACACTGGGACCATTGGGCTGATACCTGGGAAACACCCACTTACTTCTGAAATTCAAAATTACGTTGGTGATAATGCAAACAAGTTATGTCACATCTTGGTAATCACAGCAGTGCTGTAGGTTTCCAAGCTAAGCAGATACGACTCCTGCAAAGCGACTCTGCAAATCTCACGCTACATACTTACGCAAGAGTCCTCACTCTCAATGAATCACACAGCAAAAAGGGATGGAATACATCAGCCAAGTCAGAAAAAGAGAGCCATTTACTCATTAATCCACACTGACTTTTCTGTCCATCAAGAACAAAGTTGAATGGAAACCAGTCCTCATATCAAAAACCATTCAAATCCAGCAAGTTGTATTTGCTGCAGCATCTACCTGATTCAAAAGCCCCTTTTAGACCTGCGTGTCATGCACAAGTACACTGGGCTTGAAATTTCATCAATTTGTTGGTTTAGAAGAGAAAAAAATGTGAATCATACACTCTACAACAACAAATGTGAATAACCTTAATGTTGGTCTGTGCCTCACAGTTGTCATTTTGCCAAATGCTATTCTGACCAACCAGCACAGAATTTAAAGTGCCCTAAGTCTTCGTAATCTTAAGATTTGAGATGGCTCACTGGGGTCTTCATTTAGGTCCCACTTTCTGACTGAAAATGCTGGCAAGGACTTCTCCATTCATGCCAAATATGCACAGAACTTTGTCTGGAGGCTGTGAGGTCTCCCCATATTGAATCCCTGGGCTGCTCACTAAACTATAGTCAAGTATTTCTGTGTGGTGAGGGCATGCTGTGGAGGATCTGTAGTTATATCCCGTGCTAAGAGAAAAACAGCAGCTTAAATGATCTGGCCTGTACTTTAGAAGAATTTTTTAAACCCTATAATAATAGTTTGCTATACATAGGTTGCAGAAATGGATGCCTTTATCAATGCAGGAAAAAAAAAAAGTAGTATGAACATTTTCAGCTGTTCAAACAGGAACAGAATGTGCAACATGCAGAAACTGAATTGCTTCAGATGAAGAAAAAAGAAAGAGGTCATCTTTAAGGCACTAGCACCTAATTGCATGCTTTATTTGTTTCTGACAAAATTCAAGGGTCAGACAGAATACCCTGCAATTCAGAGCAAATGTCCTGCAAAGTCAGGCATCCCTGGTATTCTGGGCTTACGTGCAAGGAAGGGTTGTGATTGCCTCTGTGAGATGGTACCTCATGGGCAGCTGAACAGCACATCTGGGTGGATGCTGCAACTTGCTGTGTTTCAGCAGCTCTTCCCTTGTACTCCAGCAGCTCTGAGACTCCTCTGTTTTCCCCTTTGCAATCAGGACCAGCCACACCACCTCACAAAATGCTTTAAGGGCAGCCACATAAAAACAGTGCGCCTAGCAACTCCCAGAAGGCTGAGAGACTTGTTCCTCTCCCCTTTTCCCTTCAGCTGACACGAGTCTGGTTATTCCACTGGCTGGGAGAGCTGTAACTGAGCTCTGGGGACCAACTCACTCCTCGTACACCAGCATTGCTATAAAAGTTTCAGTATGCTATCCTCTCTCATCTGTTGGCAGCAGTAACTTTTACCCAGATGCAAAGGCTAGCCAAGTCAACAGAGAAGAAATTGGTCTGCAAGTCTTGCAGGTCATCAGCCAAGACGTGTTCAAAATCAGAGCATTAAATTCATTGGGGTTCACATAACTCCAAGCAAATAAATGCAGCCTTTGGCTTTACCAACATCTTTGTCTAATGGGAAAAGAACTTCTCACTCGTCTGCTGTCGCCTCAGGTGTATTAATTTTACAGGGAGGCTGTGGCTGACTTTCCATCCCCCCTGCTTGAGCAGACACTTTAGTACAAATACTACATTCTTCTGGCCCTGAGGGAAATTCTTCCTGCCTGCATTTTAACAGTTGAACTGCACGGCACTCTGGGAGACTTAAATATGGCACAGTAGTTCTATTGTTTAATATTATTAAAACTGCTTGCTCTCTTGTGATTCTGCAAGGTCCTGAAGTATAGCAGTAAGTGCTAATCTGTTTCCTATCTATCAGCTAGTTCTCTTTTTTCTGGTGGATACCACTTACTAGTTTTATTTTAGAGATGATTATAGATGCATCAGAATACAACAGAACTCCATTATCAGTTTTCGTTTTTTCCTTATGAATATGAATTTCAGCAACAGTTTTCTTTGAACCATCTGGATTCGAACAGACTCATCTGACTAAAAGGAAGTTCCAGTCTACCAGGAAGTTTTCCAGCTACTTTATGCCAGACAAACTTTTCATGGCTTGATCTACCAACACTGTGATCGTCATAGACCTAGCAAAGCAGGAGAGTACAGCCCAAAAATAGCATAATTCAGTCAGTAGATCTGCTAGGCTTCCTAGAAGATCTCTGTTTTGTCCTAAACCTCCATTTGTTAAGGAATAAACTTGCTTTTTTGTTGTCACTAGTAACATATTTTTTGTGCTGACAAAGTTCAGGCTTTACTGACCATAGTAATTTTTTCTACCTGCTGCCATCTGTTATGTTTATCTTACAAATCTCCAGCCTCTGCATAAGTGGGCATCCTGGATGTGCCAGTTTAGTCCTCCAAGACTGGATGGTGACAGTATGGAGCTGCCTCCTCCTCCTTCCCTATTCTCCCAGCCATCTGCCACACACAGCACCTTCCCACAGCTCACTCAGGTGTCTGTGAAGCTGCTGGACATCACTAGAATTCCTCAGGGTCCAAGAGGTGTGCTCTGCCCACCTTCAGGATGCACAAGCTCACCCGTGCTCTATCCAGCACCCTGCCTGGGAACTGCTCTGAGCGACAGCAAAGGTGCTGTCTCTGAGATGGGATTTTGAAGGTGGAACAAATGCAAAGTCAGTGAGACAGCAGCCAGTACAGCAAAGGAGAAATGTTCAGTACTGATAATAAACATATCTGTATTTTTGTCTATTGAGTACATGTTTCTCAGACTGAGTGGAACTGTCAACTGATACTTGAGAAAACCAAGAGGAGTTCTTGGCAGTCAAACCTTTTCTAAATAGGGAACTTTGTCTCCAACAAATGAAGACTTGAGACTGCAGGCATATTCAAGATGTCTTTTTTTAAAAACTGAGGAAATTCACAGTAGTGTATTCTTTTTTTCACTCTAAGGTTTAGCATTAATTTTGCTTGTTCACAGCTATAACCAATCCAACAGACTAACTCCAGGTTTTATGATAAGGAGGAAAACAGACAGAAAGATCTGAGAGTCCTGGGGATCCCTTTCTTTTGACCACTACGAACTCCACTGGCTGAGGGGATGAGTGACTGGCTTCCTCTAATACAGATGCCTCTTCATTCCTGAGGACCTACAGGGTAGTTTGAAACCTGACACTGGTTTTCTGCCTGACTCTGGTTCAGTAACACACAGTGCTTCTGCCAGCCCACAGGGCTCGTTAAATGTCACACGCCTGGGATGGGATCACGTTTTTTTTTCCTTAAGTAGAGTAGAACCTTTTTACAGTTATGCCAATCCCCCTAACTCTGCATGTCTTTAATAAAGTGGGATTTTCATTATAATCAGAACTGCAATTAAGTAGAATTTATTGCAGCAAAGCAGTTTTTCATTCTAGTTTTCTTGTTAACATAATTTCACTCTATCTGTATTTGTGGTAGGCACACTCCATTTTATTCATTTAAATGAAAAAATCTGTGTAATTATACTATTATCTTTGATACAAAGCAATCTCTGCATCTTCTGCCTACGAGTAACATTTCCCTCACAAAAGAACTGCTGGATATGCCAAAGAAGATGCTGCCGGTATAAAATAAGTTGTTATTTTATACCAGCAGCACGATTTTCTCCCTAGAAACGCACAAGCAATCAATATGTTACCAATTCTTAGTAAAGTTTCACAGGATTAAAGCTGTGGCAGCCGAGGCCTCAGCACAGGAGTCTCCCACAAGGCAGCTCTTTAATAAGCAACTCATCATCAAAGAAGCCTATAAAGCACTCGGACATTGCAGTCCTTAACTGGGAAACAAATCCAGCTGGGTATCAGATATCCACTTAAGATGAAATCCTGCCCTATACTCTCTCCAGGTACCATGTTTGCATTTCTCAAATAAAGTACACAGGCCATAATTATCCAGATAATAATCTATAGACGTTGAATAGCCTCATATAAATTATTTAACCTTCAGCTTTCCAGGAAAGAGAGACGTCATCTGGAGATACTTGCATCAAATACTTTTACAAGCTGTATGGCATCAGTGAAGCTTTGTCACAGAGAGCTGCTGCAGTCACAAACTTTGAAAGATTTGGAAAGACCTGTAACATGTGGGGGGATAAGAAGAGAAGATGCAAAAACACTGAATAAATCTTTAATGTAAACACGTGTTCACCTGCAAACTGCACAGGATAAGTGGTGTATAAACCATGAAGGCTTATGAGCACACAGCCAGCAGTGTTTGAAAGGTGCATTTGGTTGAGCAGACGTGGACTTTTCATGTGTCATTTTGAACAGACATTATAGAACAGTGCTTGTCTTCCCTACAATGAGAATGGGTGTCAGAAAATATTTTCTCAGAAGCTTTATCAGACTCCTCACGTTACCAGTCCTCAGACCCTTGGGTGGGCCCTTCCACAGGGCATGTCTGAACACCAGGACCATGTGCTGCCTCTGAAACGAGCAGGCTCTCTGCTCCTCCCTGCAAGGACTGCAAAATTTGAGCAGAGCCAAGCCGAGACTAGAGCAGCAGAAACAACTTCTCAAATATTAGGATCACCAGGTGCCTACCACCTTCTGCACAATTTTATTGACACCTAAATTTATCTGGCTCATCTAAAAAGGTCTGGTGTTGCAACTGAGAGTGGCACAAATGTTTTACAATAGGAACCAGTGCTGTAGCTGTGCACAGGTGGCTCTTCTGCCACATGGAACAGAGCTTCATATGGCACCTTTCAGTCAGGCAGCGACATCCTCATTCCAGTTGGATAACAATGATGAACTAAAAGAAAGTGCAATATGAAAGAAAGAGGCTCCCCTTACTCATTATATAACTAAGTAGTGTCCAGCTATGCAAAATTCCCATGATTAGCTGCGAGGAAAACTGGCCTCTATCCAAAATCAATCTCCCTCGAGATCCGAATCCTGGCATCAAACAAGCCTGTCTGATCTGTTTTGCAGCTATCTAGAATATGTTTCTCACTCTGCTGGTTTTTCTAAAGAAAGGATGCAGTGGGCCTGGGCCTTCTATTAAGAGCGTGAAAGCTTTATGCCAAAGAACAAACAAGAGAAAATAGACATTAAAGTCCTGTCTGGCGACACCATTAATAAGTTCACAGTCACCATTTCCTTCTTCCTCCCCTGCACCAAGTGCTTCTTCCCAGACAGTGATCCAGACTGCTGATAGCTCTGGCTGGGAGCTTTTACCAGAAATTTTAGCAGGAAATGTTAATTTGCAAGCCTCAGTGTCCTCCCTTGGGGAGCATGGACGCTGTATCTGCATGATCAAACTGTGGGGACTTAGAGCTCCTCAGACCTGCCTGCAACAGGCAGAAGAGAAACTCCTCTGTATCTCCAGCAAAGCTGAGTAAAACACCAACTGTACTCATTTATTTTCTTTTCCCTTTTCCCCCAAGCTACGAAATACTAGGAAGAACGTCCAAAGCAAACAGAAAAATTCTATTAATGAAATATGCAATTTAGCGTAGTTTCATGGCCTGACTCTGAGCTCAGCCAGACTTCTAGGACACAAAACCTAGCTGGAAATTTGTAGAACTAGACTAAAACAAAGCTATTGCTCTGTGTAAAAATTATACTGCATTTCTATAAACCAGTTTAATGGGAAAGATAGCCCGTGTGAATCAGTAAATATAACACATTACAAATAAATTAGGTATCAAAAATAAATAGTTTTTTAGTAAAAAGTCTAATGTCTCATGTCAGCAACAGAAAGGAAGAACCAGACTCACTTTATTAACAGTTCCAATAAAGCTACAGTAAAACTATAGGTCACTTTGAGAAAGAATAAAAGTAAACCTATCTGAAGAATAATGTAGATCTGACTCTTGAAAAGTTTATTACTCAGATATATTACCTGATTTCTTTTTCTTCCTCTATGAACATTGAGCATAAGGCTGTAATTACTTACTATAGATGCAGGAGAGAATATTGTCCTTGATTATGGAAGCTTTTCTCAATCCTGGGAAATTTGAGTTGACTTGTTTTATGTGTTTGCATGCTCCTTTAAGCCAGGACAAATGTTCTTACCACATTCATATTTGTGTGGTTAGCAGCTTTTTCTGCATCTTTTTTGTCCTCATCCTCTTGAAGACAAAACAAATGGTGTGCTGCTCAGTGTTGAACTTTATAATTTTCGTAATAGGTTGCAGCAGGAATATATTTTGACTAACTCTATGAGCCACTAACATGTGCAGACTAAGCACCTACCATGGAACACCACAGTTCTAATTGTTTTCTTCACTGCTTAATTTGAACCAATATGTCGTACTCTGGATGACTTTAGAATATACTGTGAGACACATAATTTAATCCAGTTATATTCTGTAATCTAATTTTTGCTAAGAACCTTCATATATATTCCAACAAAAAAAAAACAACAACCTTATGTGAAACAGCAGGAACACATTAGAGGTGGCATCAAACCACTACTCCATTAGACATAAATTACTCACAGTATGTTCCCCACCAAAACACAGTAACAAAATTTGCAGGCCACAGTATGAGGTTGTACCCAGAAATACTTTCCAGATGAAGCAAGCAAGATTTGCAGTGGTTTTGTGACACAACTGACAATTTCCTGCGAGTGGAAGAGGTTATCTGGTGCGTTTGCTGCACGGACTGTGTCCTTGCACATCTCCTTGTCTGAGTTCCACACGAAAGCTAAAGAGGGCACTCGTACAGACCAAGGTCCATCAAAAATCTCAGTGTCCTTCCCTCTCTGCCCAGCTGGCCCTGAATGCTGAGTAATTGATCACCTGGGAGTGCCTTTGTCAGACAAATCCAACAAATCCATTGCCAACCGTGTGTGGCATTCCAGCCTCGTGCCTTTATTCTTAAATAACACAGCCCTGCCATTGCTACCCATGTGCTCTTTGGGAAGGAAGCGAAGCATGGCTTGTTTCTACCATAAGTGAATACTGCTTACAACATTTAAGATTAATTTAAATTTTTTACACGAGAAACATGTTCATGTTGGGAAAAGTATTTTTCTGATACTGTAAATGTGAAGCCATGGGTGTCACAACTCACATTGCACATATATTTCTACTTCAGACCAAGTTTCAAGAAAGAATTTTACAGTGTTTATGACAATTTAACAGCTTAACTTATGATTTGGCTTTGCAATTCTGCTCTGTATTTTTAGCCCATTCTATTTTTTTCTAATCTGCATGGCACATAGGGCATATAGAATTACCACTGGACTGCCTTGCTGTTTTTTCTAGAGTAAGAATAATCTCTTGGCTCTGCCAGTCAAAGAAAAACACTTCTTCCCCCAAGTTTGAGAATTAAGCTATAGCCTTTGCAAGCAGCACTATGCAAATCAGTGTTTGCCACATAAGAAGCTTTTCACAGAGTCTGCAGCAAGAAACACCTTATGATAAGTATAGACCTATTTTTTGCAGTACACGATAGCATACTTTCTTTCTGAAATGTTCCATTATTTCCAGCATTTCTGTCATACAAGATTATTTTCATTTTCTTTTAAATCTAGTTACTTCTGTTCTGTCATTGCAGTGCCAGCCAGTTGTTTTCTCAACATAACCCTCCCAGTCTCATCTGGAACTCTCTCAGTTTCATCTTGTTAGAAAAACTTGTGTCCCTTTGACTGCAAACCACTGGCAATGGGGAGCATTCATTTCACTCTCTGTTCTGTCATCTAACACAAGACTGATCAACTGGACCCCCAACCTGATCGTACCAGCACTCCGGGAGTTAGAGGCAAACATCTGGAATTTATTTGTTAGAAATAAAATGAATGACATCTTTTCAGGAGTTTTAGCTTGCACCTGTGCTTATAAATCTCCATGAGGGCAAGTTATGAATAAATTTAACCAGCAGCAGAAGGCAGAAGGCTCAGATTTTGAGCCCTTTGGCTCAGTCCCTGTCAAGGGCCCCAGGAAGGAGGTTGGTACTAGGACGCCCTGGAGACACAATTTGCTGAGCTCTCCTCTTCCACTGCAGGATAAGGATCAGACTGTATTAGGCTTGCTGGGCCCCCCATGCTGGCAGGGCCCATGTGCAGACAGCTCTGCAGAGAGCTCGGGGGGCACAGCCCCCCTGGTGCCCTCTCCCCAGTGATGCAAGAGTCTATCCAGCCCTACAGCCCACACAGGCAACTGGGAGCTTTGTCCAGCTTTGCCATGGAGCAAATGTAACCCTGAAGGTTATTTTTGTTGGCTGTAACACCATTAGAGGTTCAAACTTCAGCAGAATCTGTGAAGGGGAATGGAAAAGAGCACAGGAGAAATTTAAGGAGACAGTTCTGCAAACAGAATAGTAATGGAGGGGAGACAGAGGTCAAAAGAATCAAACACCACCACAGTTATCTGATGGGAAGGCACAAAGATACAGGATGAACCTCAGAAAACATGGAGAGGAGGGAACAGGGAATACACAGAGAGGAAGGAGGGCAGAGGAGAAACAAAGAGATAGAAGCCCCTGCCAATTGTTTGGATGAAGTGTTACCTTTGCCTAGGCACTGAACTCATTGTCTGCAGCCGTCTCCTTTCCTGCTTCTTTCCTGAGCCTCCCTCAGCAGACAGTGCTGGTTCCAAATCGGAAGGTGACTGATGTGGGTCCTGCACTATGGGCAGGTCTGTTCCAGGGACTAGATCAACTTCTTTATTTTCACTTGTGCAGAGTGCAAGGTTTGCACTGCAAGGGTTTAACTGACTGAAGTGCAAGTCGATTGTACCCTACCCAACTTGGCAGCCTGTCTTGGAAAATGTTCATGTTTAGGCACTGGTATGATTTTATGAAACATGCACATTCAAAATGCAAGCACACACCTAAGGCAGATTCACACAGGTACCCATGGCTGGGTACTGCATCCAGTTCATTTCTCTGTATACTGACTCTGGGCTCCATTATGGATGCAGGATGCTGCAAGAACAGGAACTTGGTATTGCAAGGGAACCCTCTTATATTCCTTTCTGATCATAACGGAAGATACTCTGAGGCAAACAGCATTTTTGTCTCTGCAGAAATCCAAGCAGGAAGATGTCAGAAATGATGACAAGAACTCAGCATTTCAATGAGGTGGCAGCCCACATGCTCCACACTCAGTACTTCACACACTCAGACTATTTCCAGTTACTGGAAGCATCCGTGAGGCAGTGCAACAAAACTGAATTTAGTAGAGAAAGGCAATAGGCAAAATGTTATTGCTGTACCTTCATAAAAACCTTTAAAAAATAAAGACAAACTCAATGCCCTCAATGGTGGGACAGTTTTTATAAACCACTCCAGCATACCCTGTAATTCTGTCTGTCATCAGATACTACTGGATTTTTTCAGTCCTCTGCAAGTTGACTCCAAATGTTCTGTGTTGTGGGATTTTTCTTTTTCTGGTTTTTGGTGGTTTGGTGTTTTTTTTTTGTTGGTTTTTTTTTGTTTGTTTGTTTGTTTTGTTTTTGTTGTTTTTTTTTGTTTTTTTGGTTTGGGCTTTTTTGGTTTTTTTTTGTGGTTTGGGTTTTTTTTGGGGGGGCGGTGGGGTGGTTGTTTTGTTTTAATAAAGGACCTTAGGAGAATCCTTATAAGAATTATTTTCTTGAAGTGATCAAATGCTCTTTGCCAAGTAAACAAGCTCTTTGGAGAAAGGAAAACTTGGATTCAGAGACAGAGCAACACTGAGTTGGGGGGACCCACTTGGAGCATGACACACCTACAGAAGAGAGAGGAGCACAAGACTTAGGTACCATAAAGCACACAGCATGCCCTATTTTACAAAGGTTGGGTGGGTTTTTTAACAATAGGTGCTCCCTCTTGCTATGGATGACAGGAGGCCAATATGACAATGTTGGAGTTATCAATGAAAGCACCCCAAGTTTTGTCTGGAAGACCTGTTGAACGAAGGTCTGCTCTGCTTACCACTGGTGCTTGCCCAAGTGGAAGTTATTGACCCTGTGGCACTGGCCAGAAGACAAACAAACCAAAACGTAAGGGGATCAGCCCCCTGGCAGAGTGTCAGCACCCCTGAGCTCAGCACCAGCCTGCTGCTCTGGCAGCAGAGGAGCTATTGATGAACACACTGCTGGCAGCTCCTCTGCCTGCAGAACTACAGCAGCAGCAGCAGAATGCTGTGAATACCTGACAGAGGTGTTTTCACACATACATCACACGGCACCACATTATAAACTATTTCAGGCTGCTTCAGGAAGCCGCTAACATAAACTCATGGAAAAAAAAATCCAAAAGCCATTAAAAAACCCCACAACCTGAAACAAGTATTTTATCACTGCTCAATGTTTGAACTGACAGCTTTATCCCCCTGGCAAGTAGGCAGTTCTAGTTCACAACTGAACACCTACTTTATTTATGTAGCTCTGCTGCATTTAACCTTACATCCTGTCTGCTGGGTGCATCCGGCTCCACGGATCTCCACGCAGCAAAGCCTGAGCATAAGGTGGGGGAGCTACTTTCCACAAGCCAAAAAACAGGAAATTTGATGACATTGTTCAGTGAGCAGACGTCAGCAGAGAGTGATACAAAAGAGTAAACAACTTCCTAGCAGCAGCAGACAAATGGGCCGGAACTACTGGAATCCTGTGATGTCTGGTGTGTATTGCATGAAAATTACTGTTTCAATGAAATAGGGAGAGATCTTTGGCTGATGCAAATTGGAGCTGCTCCCTAGAAATCTAGGAACTACACTAGTTTTGTCTGTTTAATACCTGAATCCAAGTCCTTACCTTTCTGATCCTGAAAACATAGTTTTTGAGAATTCATATTATTGATATTCTACATATTTTGCAAATATTCTCATTATTTTAGAACACAGGAAAAGTTGATTTGAGTAGAAAGGATAAACTTCAGTGAAAATAGGAAAGGCAGTACCAGTAATGCAGGTCCCACTTCATTATGATCCTATACATGCAATGGATATATATGCATATGACCTGTAATATTCTTGTTTAAATACTTCGATATGAAGGAAGCACTTTGCTGGTGGAACCACACAGTAGGTATGACATCTCCTTTTTGGATTTCAGTGTTTGCTTTGTGGAATCTGCTCTCCTATTTTCCAGCCATGGGCAAATGTCAAATGTGATCTGAAAAATTAACCTCTCAGGTAGGCATACAATGACTCAAAGCCAGGTCACAGCAGGCAGGAAGGAGATGTAAGGGAGGATATTTTTGCTCCAACATAATGCCATTCTGCCCATCTCTGTCCAGTTTAAAGGACTCTTAACTGCAAGAGTTATTTGACCAGTGACCACAAACGTGGAGCTTCACTAATGAATTCCCATGAACTGTGTCAAGAAATATGGAAATCGCTGGAAAAACTTTCTTGCCTACACATCTACGTGTAAAGAGACCACCAAGGCATGAGATTTTGCCTTTTGTACTATCCCTTTCAAAGGGATGTAGAGAATTAAGTCCTATTCTGAAGAAGTTAGTTCTTAAATTGTTGACAAACAAGTCAGACCAGGACTTAGCTGGGGCTTTATAACCTGGAAACATCTGGGGACCTTACAGAAGATACACAGGGATGTTCCCCAGGGGGATGCACTTCAGTTGGTATCGAACCCAAGACTCTCATCGCATCCCTGTAGCCAAAATCTAAGCAGAACTGACTCCTAAGATGAAAATTAGCAGCTAAATTTAGAGCTGTCCATGAGACTGCCCTACTCTCAGTAACACAGAGAGATAGAACAATAGGAAAGAGCCAGATGCTTCTCGGCTCTCCTTGCCAATTTCTCCTCTCTTTGGAGACAAAAAATGTACTACGTAATCCTGGGGAGGAAGACACACCAATAACCATGTCAACGCTGCAGTCAAATGACACGGCAAACACACTGGGCCAAACCTCTCTGCAATATAACCAGTGGTTTGAGCAAACTCTGTTCTTCCTAAATCCTGGCAAGTAGCTACAGGCTAACAAACAGCTAGGCAAAAATAAATAAATACATGCACACAAAGAGCAACAAATGCCAATAAAACCCAGCAGCTCTATAAACAAAACAAAACTGCTTCTCACTCATCACTCTACCTACATCAGAATCTTCCTGGCTTCAATTAATTTGCTCTTTCAGCAGAGTATGAGTTTACACCAGTTCTGTCATTCTTCCCTGACTCCTCTAAGCTAATCATTCCCAATCCTCTTCTATCTCCGGTTACATGGTGAAATTAGAAGTATATACATCACTAGCAAAAACTTCCAAGAATAAGTAAATCAGCCTGGAGGAACTCCAAAGTGTTTATCAGAGAATGATATTCACCTGGCTGTGCCAATAATGACAAGAAGTCTGTCATGTCAGAAGACAGGATTTCTGCAAACCCCACATGGCTTCAGGATGAAATCATTATTTTGCTACAACTCCCTTTCCATGGCTAATGGCTTATGGCTAATACACAGCTAGGGAAAAAGACCTTGCTCTGAGCTGCAGGAACAGCGATGATGGTGCTGTGACATGACCCGAGTGGAGATACATGACTGTACAAGCCTGTCATCCACATGGCCCACTTATTTAGGGCCTTCCATTGTTAGGTTCTGATTTATACCAGTAGAGGTGACCAAAGGCAGACAGCGTGTGGTTTTGAATAGAAACGAAACCATGGAATCCCATTGTGTGTGGGCACAGAAGCAAGCACAGCATAGGAAGGGTGGGTGGCTGTGCTGAGCACTCTGTGCACAGGGGTTAGTTACTATCTCTCCTCGCTAGGATCTGGCAGAAAGGACAGCAATTTCTACAGGAATTCCCTCCCCCTTTCAATGGTCTGAGGCCCCAGACTAGCAGGTATGCCACAAAACACAAAATGTTTTCCAGTTATCTCTGCAATGCCATACTGCTAATATTGATTCAGCAGCCATGCCACTGTTTCCTGCTTTTTTCTAGGCACCTAAGGAGAGAACTCCTTTTAAATTTCTGTGCCTGGGATCCGTCATTATCCCTCATGTTCAATTAAATTTCTGCATATTATATTATTTCATGGAGGTGTATTTTGAAATTTTACTTCTTCAGTGTAATGTAAAAGCATCTTTTAATAAGATTAAATTAGTAATAAAAACCCAGCCTAGGTTTAGAGGGGAGTGAAACTGAAGACCACTAACTATGGTATTTCCTCAATTTTACACCCCTTTCAGGTCACTTTGCATTAAATTAGCCAATGGACTAAACTGAAATATGTTCTGATATAAAAAGAGTGCTTGTCAGGAAAAACGAGAGCTCCAAGGGTTTGATGCACCTACCATGTGCCCATCCACAAAGGGGAATGTGTTTCTTACAGGATCACTGCACAGTGGTAAGCTTTGTTTCTGTAGAGATTTTGACATATGTCTGAAGTTAGACTTAAATTAGAATATTCCTCTTTGAATTGAGAAATGATCTTTCTGTGCAAATGAATAGTGTATTCAGTGTGAATAAAGCTTCTGCTATTGCACAGTTCATCTTATCTACTGATGTAATTTCCTCCTAGCTGCTTCTGTAATATTAATAATCACCATACAGCCAAAGAGGTCATACACTAGGAATGTATACTTAAAAATTCTTCAACATTGCAGAAGAGTTGGAACAAAAAAATCTATGTTTCTGGCTACATGAACACACTGAATGACTGGCAAGAACATGACGTTATGCCACTTAAAGGTGGGGATAAAGAAACCTGTCTGCTCAGGGAAGAAGACTCCAGACTGCAAGAGAAATGCAACAACTGAACCTAGAAAGGAAAATCATGAATGAACAGTGGACCTAAGCTTCCTGCATAAGCATTGAAAAGGGCCATAACTAAAGTAATCATGCTGATGTAGGTAATGGATCACACACAAAAAATCATGATTTGATTTATGGATTCAGGACATTTCATATGTGATCCTTGATAAGGTAATTCTTGTTCTAAAACTGATTTCCAGCAGTGACTTCTCTTTCCCCGAACACAACAGAGGCAGTGTCCTGAATACAGTATTTTCAGCACTCAATTCCTTGATGCACAGACACTCCAAGGACCCCCACTCACCTACCCAGCTGAAGAGCAGAAAAAGGAAAACATGCAGGTGCAGAAAAATTGATGTTTTTAAGGACACTGGTACCTTCTAAGGTAAAAAGCTGGAGTATTTTTTTTGCCATGAGTCCTCTGGTTGGTGGGACTGTGGCTATTTCCTGGTGATGAAGTTCAGCTCTATGTACATGAATGGGAGCAAAAGAGGATAATGAACCTCCACCATGTCACAGCCACACAGTTAAGCTGCCAAAACTAAAAAACTGGACATTCCCATCACCTCTCTTAACTCGTGGAGGAATGCAGGAGCCTGTGTTTCAGATCCAAAGGTGCTTAGGAGACAGGAGAGCTCAAAGAACTGGCTGCTAGTGGAGTGGGATTTGGGAGGATCTGCCCCTTGAGCTTCAACAGGATACCCACACTAACAAACCAAGGCAAATTAGTGTATGTGAAAAATAAAGTTAATGTTTAAAAAAGAGAATTGAGACACTCTTTAATAGCTTTGATTTATAAAAGCCCTTCATATCACCATATATAATTTTTAATGGAGCATTTCTTCTCCTTGAAAACAATGAAAATTACTTTCTAGTAAAAAGAAATCGTTTCTACATGGACAATTTAAAAACTTGATCAAAGGCATAAAAAATGTAAATTTAAGAAGGAGACAAGGTCTAGGGCATTTGGAGTGAAGAGACATTAGAGCCAAATAATTAACTCTCAAGAAATAGCCTCAGAACACAGTAACTGGAAGCTTTCAAGATGGGCTGATGAAAAAAACGCTAAGAGCATGATCTAGTAAAAATAGCAATGATTCCTTAGAATATGACAGAAGAACCGATACCTCACAAATATGTTCTTTTTATTCTTTTACTTTGGGTGAGTATAGGTCTATGACATACACTGTCCTCTTTTATGTACTGGAAATTATTCTTTTAAGTCATTTGAAGCATACTGTTCTGAAAAACTTATTATTCCCTCCTCAGATTTGAAGTGTGGTTAGTTCACAGAGGTAAAGGACTTGTCATTTTCCTCTAAGTCAAAGTATTTAAAAGCATTTAAAAAGCCACAAAGAAAGGTTCTAAACACTGTTATGGTAGCTGTATAAGCTACAACTTCTGAGCAATACCCCAAAATAGTTTGAGCAGAACTTGTGGGAGGGATTGCAGAGGGATGCAGGCACACACAGATGAGCAGCTGCACACAAGGTGCATCTGACAATCCTAACCAGCTGAATCCCAGTTTGTAGGAAATGCCTAGGGAGAGCACAGGCACTGACTTCCATGGAATCTATTTTGTTGAAAACCAAGGCTCTGCATGTCCAGCACACAAACGTATCTTATTACAATCAAAAGAATTTTAAGTTAAGCTTGTGCTTAAGTTCTTGCTGATACACAGCTTGGTGTTGTACTCAAGCAAGTTTATAACACACATTCATTTTCAATCAGACAACCTAGACATTGTAAGAATTACATCTTGCTCTTAGGATTGCACTTGGACTGATTTTGTCAGTCCCCAAAGAGAGAATTCAACTGTTTATTACAAGAGCTGGGATTAACTATGTACTCTAGTAAAGACACTAGAAATCCTGGCAGGATGTAACTGTATAATAACACTTCTCACAGATATCTCAGAACAAAATACGAATCTCAGTTAGTGCTTACTGATACCCCCACAGAGCATACAAACTCACAAATGAAGTTTTTGTAGATTTATAAACAGCTAGAGAAAAGCTTATTGGAAAACAACAGACTAGCCACACTTACCATACTTAATTTCAATGAGGTTCTGGCAAACTAGAAAATATAAAGGAAATAGTCACGTAATGCCTAACGACTGCTTAAAATGGAAAAAATGTTTCTGTTATCTTGAACACTGCTTAAATATGGAATCATGCCTATGGTCAACTGAAGCTTTTAAAAGCTGTGTGCATGTACTGTACAGTACCAGGCTAGCTTTGAACCATGTTGAAAAGAGAATAATTTCTATTTGCAAGGAAGCTGTGGTTTTAACTTTATAGCACAAAAGCAATACACTGACTTTCTTGCAACAAAGCCAAGGAGGCTGGAGTATTCTCATGAAACTAGGAAATAAATCCATCCATACAATTATATCTATAAATCTATTTGATACTGATCAATCTATATTCCATTTCTTTGTTCTCAGACTCTCTATACATTAACCAGGTATTGCAAATTACCAGGAAACTGTCATTGTTGTATAATTCCAAAACTTCCCACTCATATATCCCAGCTTCTGGAAGGTGCTATCATTGGAGCACGCCAAGAAGGCAATGAACAAGGTCTGTGTTTCTCCAAGGGGAACCTTTGTGGAGAACACTCTTTGGTATTGGCCCTGCTCAGGAGATGTGAGACATGCGCTGCTCCTCAGCACAGCTTCCCTGAGAGTTACACTGGACCTATATCAACAGATGCATCAGAAACAAAAAGGTAAATGTAGTCCAGGCCTACACAGGCACAGCTCTCACAGTCCTGTCTCTGAGCTGTCCCAGCAGAAAACGATGTTTTATACCATATAAATAGGCTCTGGGTGTCTAGAAACAACATCTTCATTTTTTTCAATGCAATATTATGCCTTATATTGCATATGCCAAGCATAAAATTCAGGCTAACATATACCAAGATTTTCAACTTTCACACTGAGAAAATCACCTCCAGTACTTCTGGTCTTGAACCTTGCATTTCTGTTAACTTCAACTCCCTGTCTTCTGAGGCAAAAGTGCTTTTAGTGCACCAGCAGTTTATTGCTGTTACCATCACTCAAAGAGGCCTAACTAAGGAGCATCAGAATATTACATTAATGAATGTGAGTATTGGTAGCAGCAAGGATGCCCCCACGTGAGGATCTGACCCTTTTGACTATTATTTTGGAAGTTGCACTTTTCACAGCTGTAACTATGTTTCATGGCCAACAGCTATATACATGGACTATAAAGCTCACGACTCCCTAACAGATGATATTAAAATTAGAAGTCCTTCAAAATAAAGGCAACAATGGTGACACACAGGCTCAGCATGCATCTTGTCATCTGTTTACACTGGAAAGCTTTAAAGTCACTAGTCATTATTTCACTGCTTTTGCAAGTATTAATCCCTAGATTCCAAACCAATTTTAACACGGATGGTAAGTTTTTGGTACTTTAGCTCCTGCTGTGCAGCACCTTACTCCTTGAAAAGTTTGAGCAAAATAAAAATGTTGGCAAACCTGATCTAAACTTGAAACCAACTCGAAAGATTAATTCTGAGTGCAACTGTAGTAGAAATCCTTTACACATACCTCTACATGCCCTGCAGCATTTCTAACAGATATGAATGGCAGTCAGCAAAGAACCTACTTGAGGGATGCAGGAAAGCATCAGCAGCTGTCACTGCAGCAGACTCCAGAGAGCTGCAGAGATCCACACCAGCAAGGGGCCATGCTTTGAACGTAATTTCCAGTACTTGTGTGAGTGAACGGTTATTTTTTCCTTACAAACTCTACACATGACTTAGCAATTACATTTTGTGGAGTGCCCCCGACCAGCAGGTTGCAGTTCATTGGGTTAGCACTGTGCAGACCTGTGGCAAAGCCTGTGTTGCAAAGCCCTCGCTCAGCAGGGTCCCTGGGGATGTGTGAGATCCGAGAGGCCCCTGGTCACATCCAATCCTCCGGTGGGTTCAGTGGCACTGCCCCTCCTCCTGCTGACTGAGGATGAGCTGCTGAGAGCTGGCATCTCTCAGGAGGTGAAAAAATGAGAAGAGTTCAATCCAACCACCACTTTACAGATGACAATTGATTCCTACAGAAGCAGAGCTATGGGACAGTGTGACAGACATGCCTGACCACAGGCTGTACTTGGGTTTGTGCTGATGAAGGTGCAACAAGCCCCGTTCCCTGCCCGGGGCTGGGAATCCTGGCTCATGCACAAGGAAATGAAGATGCCTCAGAAACATATTTTGAAAGGTGGTCTCAAAGCCCAGAAATGCAAGATAACCTAAGTACAGAACAAGGTATCAGAGCTAAACCAAAAACATGTACCTTGTCTATACTATTGACTAAGAGCCAACTTCTTCACTCTGTAAATACTACCATCAGGATCAGCCAAATTTGAGCTCTCCCTCAGCTGCAGCTGAACTGCAGCACCCATGGATCTCCCCTCGAGCAGGGATGCCTCTCCAGGCATTTGAGATTCCTTACCTAAGAGCCTTCCCTGCCCAAGGCAGAGAGATCCCCTCAGTAAGTGACTGGTAGCACACTGAATTAATGCTAATGAAACATTATTAATCTATGTAGCTACTCAATATTAATTACCATAAATTTCACAGAGATAATTTCGTTAGACTTATACCACTGTCCAAGTCTAAGATTAGCCCAGTTGCACCAAGGCTCCATAAGAAGCTTAGAAAGCAAGGGAGTCCACTCTGAACCTCGTGACTCAACAGGAAGGTCTGTGGTCTCTGTGTGAATCATACAAACCAGATCCTAATCCAATTTTCCTCTGTATGTTTCTTCCACACAGTAATTAATAAGGTGAACCTTGCCATCAAACTTACTGACCTGTAGCAAACTCCTGTTAAATTTTATTAAATACCATCAAATTTATTGAATTCTGACAAATTATTATTTCACCTTAATAAAACATACTGCTGCTTCTGTCTTTTGAAAGAGGTGCATTCTAGTCATACTCAACAGCCAGAATAGCTCACATTCCAGGACAGAATAAGAGCAACTAATTCTGTGTCTTCATTCCAACATTTCTGAACATCTTTTTGGGCCCCAGAGCTTTGTCGCAGGTACCAAAGGTCTAAGGCTGTCCTGGAGTTAATGCACCTCTTCTCAATTCAGCATATTCTCCACCTGGATACTGTCCCTGCGACAGATGAAATCCATCCCTTTCCTTTGTTGTTTGTCCTCAGACAACAAAGAAATCTCACAAAGGGTCAAAATGTATCATCTCTGTTGCCAGCTAACAATTCCTTATCGCCATTACTCATTTATTCTGTTTATTTTTTCTTATTGCCATAGTAACAACACAGCTACAAAGGGCTTGCATGAAATAAATCAATGGAGTCTGCAGACGTGAAAACTGCTCAGTTAAACCATGGTTCATCTCGAGGGGAGAAGGTGAAGCACAAAACCTGCAACACATTAATGCTGGATGGTTTTTTATCACACACTGCTAACCGACAAACAGTATCTAAAGAAAACTTTTTTTTAATTAAAATCTAACAGGGAATGTAATACAAGGAGGAAGACTTGAACGAGATGGTCACGAGTATTCATCATTGTTGTAACGTATTAATTAAGCATTGATATTACATGCAAACTTCAGAAATTTGGCCTCTAGCCTAATGACCCTGCAGTCTACGAGAAACAGCCCTCAATTCTTCCTTATGCTAGTGTCCTTTTTTTGTATGAACAGCCTCAACACATGAGATGCAAGACTTCCACAATCAAAACTTCACAATAGACAACAGATACTCAGAAAAATAATCTATTAATGGTGATCTGCTAAATACTTCAAGGAAAGCATGGAGAGAGGCTGTTGTATAAAGGGGAGGCAGGCAAGTTCTTCTCAGTTTGTTTTAGTTTTTAACCTGCTCTCCCTGGTTTTCCTTTTACAACAAATCTCAAAATATATTTACTGTTAGTTTTTGTACTTATAATTAAGTGCATCACAATGCTGATAACACTAACAAAAATGCCCAGGAAGAGAACTTTTAAGATCCACAGACATTTTCATCTGAACACAGGGGTTTGAGATGTCCTGGCATCTCCCACATGATCTCCCCTACTGGTCCAGAAGGCTGTTTGTCAGTCGTGTGCTACGCGCACTGTGTGGCAGCCCAGGAGGATCAACCGAGGTACAGCAGGACCAAGTGGCCTAAGAATCACAGTCTTAGATGAGGAGGTCTAAATCAAGTCTATTTTTGCTGGATTTGCTCCTTGTAACAATCTTTACCGCTGCTCTTGCAACAGGAAAGCTGCAAGTGCCTTTTCAGCTTTGCAGTCCCATCAGCTCCACTGTTTATGGTTATTTCTATCACCAGTATATCCAACAGCCCTGGAATACTGTTTTGCTGGATCAACAAAACACAACGATAGGCAGCATCTTACAGATCAAGTACATGACACAGAGGGAGCAAAGGGGACAGGTGGATGGGGTGGAACACAGGCAAAAACAGCACTGCCAGAGTGGAAGGCAGTGCTTTCCACAGACTGGAGATGCAGCCATAGTTACCTGGGTCTGGCATGGCAGCTGCTGTCAGCAGCACTGGCAAGCTTTCAGAACAGCAAATAAGCCCAAGCAGATATCAACTCACCATAAATAAGTTTTAGCTTGAAATAAGAAGGATTAGAAACCCTCAGAAAGAACGACCTTCTAACAGAAACAGGGAAAGGCTGAAAAGTAATTAGCTTTGAGACAGTACAGGATGCATTTATGAAAGACATTGAATGCTGTGGCTGCCCATAATAGCAGAGGACTGACCTTCATAACCCAGGTCATCCTCCTACTCAAATAACTGCATATGTCCCCAGAACACAGAAGAGGCCAGAAGCCTTTTTTCAAAGCCCTTTTGCCTCTATGTGCTTGTTGTGTGCTTAATCAACTTCTAGAGTGGCCAGTGAAATAGTGAACACGTGGTATGAAAAAAGATTTTAAGTCCAAGAAAATGCATTAAGCAGAAACAGAGTAAGTCACTATATCAAAACCCCAAGTGTGTTCTATTAGAAATTTAACTTTTAAATCTTCCATCCCCAACTCCAAAGCACAAGAGCACAAAAGTGATTGGCGAACCAAATCTCCTGGTTTTATGGTTGTCATTAAACAGGTCATAAAAATTACTGACTCTGGCTCTTTACGCCTTTAATACATTAAACATAATTACAACCATGCCCTGACTGAAAAGTAATCTCACTAGTCAGCATGTGATTTTAGGGTTTTGAAGAAAAGCAACTGCTCAGCAGCACACAGAGCTCACTCATCCCAGAGAAGAGAAGCAGGCAGCTGCACAGCCACGTGATTGTGAGTGCATCATACAGCACAGCTTGTGTAGACCTCTGGCCTGGGCTAAAATCCTTCATTACTATCATTACCTCAACAGGTAATTCCTGGAAACTACAAGAGAGTTGCTTGAATTCTAAAGAAAAAGGGAAGAAAGAAGGTTTTCCAGCCAGTTGGGAGGAAAAGTAGTCCCAGAGATACCACACATGGTATAAAGAAAAGCTGAACTCCCTTCAAGAAGTACATTTGTAGCATGCTGTAAATGATCTATTCATTCCTGCTCCATGCAGAATTCCTAAAGGTACTGAAGGGTGAATGGGACTGAGTCAAACATTAAGACAAAACTTGAGAAATTACTTCCAGTTCCAGGTGCCTTCCATTTTGAGAACCTCAGGTGACACTCCTACAGATGATACTCAAAAAGGCTGCAAATTCACTGTTTATTTTCTTACCTGCCCAGGCAGTTTGATTCTCAATTTGGCAGCTCCATACGCAGTGAGTCTGTTAGATCTGCTCTGGCAAATTAAAGCAAAATTCAGAGACCTCAAGTTCCCTTTCCACAGGAGAGGCTGCCTTACTTTACATCTGTTCAACTCAGCTAACTCTCCTTAACACTACAATGACCACAGACAAAATTTGTCTTAATTACCTTAAAAAAAGCAAAGAATTTAGCATCAATCCTCAGAATGAGAAGCTTTATGTTTTTCTGTTTACAAGTTCTGTAAAGCCCAGTTCAAAGTCAGCTTCCAACTTCATTGAAAGGCACCCAAATGACATTTCAAAACTAAAGCATAGACAGCCCTTGGTGCAGTAAGCATGCTCAGTGAGAATAGGATAACTCAGCATCTATATAAACCTTGGAGTATTTCTCGGTTAAAAAAAGAAAAATTAATCTTTAAGTCCCTCTTCAAGATCATGTCATCCACCCTTGCAGTTAATGCCACATGAAAGTCTTACTTCCTCTTAGCATTTCATTCAAACTGCCTAACTGCAGGTTTAAAAGCTCTTCCATCAACACTTAGTTTTGAAAATTGTAGTAATTTACTCTCAGCTGAGATCATATATAGTAATCTGCTTGTTACTTCTTTGTTACAGTATTCCACTGTGAAGGCATCAGCTGCATGAGGTATTGCTGCTCTCCATCTCATTTCAGGCATTTGCAATTTTATCAGCTTTTGAAGAAGTTGGGCTGGGCCTTGGCATTGAAGCAGGAAAGAAACTGACTTTCAAGGACTCCCAGTGTGAAAACCTCAGCAACTTTTTGTTTATAAAAGTCTGTTCAGCGATGTGGATATTGAAAGTCTTCAAAAGATGTAGTTACAAAACCTCTCTGTTCACTTTTAGGTTCTTGTGGGGTTTTTTTCCCCACGTGGTTCAGTATCTGGACCATAAAGCAGATGAGACTATTTGGCAAAAATATTCCTCAATACCAAGCCTTTTTTGTAAGTGCATTGATATTATCACATTAACCATATCAAACAGTGTTACCACATCAAAGGCCTTCATTTGCTCATAGCGCAAAACTACCTATGTCTCATTTTACTGTGGAACAAAGATGTCAGTACTATAAGCAGTAGAAACATTCTTCTTCACTTGTCAGTCAAGGTTAAAGGGGGATCCCCATGGCATCTGCATCACTTAGGCCATGGCCAGTAAAGAGAGGAGACTTTCTGTTCCTCATCCTCATTTTCTGGCTGCAGATGCTTCAAGAGTGAAGCAGCAGGAGGCTGAGAAGGAGCTCTCATCTCCATGGGAGACGTCATCTGCCACAGTGTCTCTGGGGGCCACTTTCAGCCCCACAGCTGAGCAGCACTGGACCCCACTCCACTGGAAACTCAGCACCTTCCTTCTGCCCTTCCTCTGGACAGATGTGTTCTCCAGCTACACAGATGGGAACTCCTTCCCTCAGCTCTTTAATCCACCTCAACATTTCCTGGTTACTCATTCTTTTGTTCTTTGAAAAATGATTGCCTACCAGCTCCTGTAACCGGGTCATAACTTCCCATCTGGCAGAAAAGCAAAGCGGCTTTCCGGCACGAGTACAGGTAGTGCTGCGGTCTAGTGACTTCCCTGAAAATCAGTCTGCCTGCTTAGCCTCATCTCTCCTGTCCTATTGCACCAGAGAAGTATTTCTTCCTATTTCTTCCCAGCCTCAAGCAGAACGTCATCCACATGGCATGTCCCTTCAGCAGATAAAACAGGTTTTCCAGTTAAAGGCTGAAAACTAAATTAGAGAAGAACATAAAAATTCACACATACCCAGTTAATGATCATTGGCAAAGTATTGCTTGAACACCATGATGGGGTTTTATAAGATTATTGTTATTGTTTGGCAAAGCTTTTAACTGACTGTTACATTATTTTTAATGAGTAGTAATTAAGGGGGAGTTTGCTACTGAATTTTAATTTGAAAGACATTTTTCTTAACACATTGGTATATTTAATTGGCACACAGCACTCCGTGTGAATGCATGCACACAGCAATGTACACCTCTCCCACCAGCAACTGCAGTTATCCTAGTGCATATGGCCGTAAATTTCCAGAAAAAAAAAAAGGAGACAAGCAGAACAGGAAGGAGACAGTCACAAGACACAGAGCCCAGCTCTGAGACTAGGCAGTAAGATCCATAGCTTAGTGAGGTCTGCCAAGAACAGGAAAGCAATAAGTAATGAATCACGAATAGCTGGGGGCTGGGGGGAGTTTTGGACTGGTTCCTTTCTAACCCAGTCACAACCAAAGCAAAGTCCACGTTGCCAGACCAGGGGAACAACAGGAGTCTGACACTACTTCAAGGCAGGAGCTCAAACTTCCATGGACATTAGAATGACTTGCAAAATCCTTTAGTGTTGGAAACCGTATTTACCATACTGAGAAACATGGTCTTTGAACCCCTTCTCACCTTGTCTTACCACAGCCAGTGGTGCCTCAGTGTGAAACACTGCATCTGCTAGCACGGATGTCTCCCTTCCCCTCCCTCTGCCTGTGCTGCATCAGCTCAGCTTGAACTGATCATACTAGGAAACAACAAAGACACAAACCTAAATTTCCCTTGAAGGAGATGACTTTTTGTCTTCCTAAGGAGACCTGAGTATGAAATAGAAGGCACTGATGCCGTGAAGGGTCAGTCCTTTCAGAATGCAGCAGGAGCAGGCAGACCTGGAAGGCTGTTTTCCCTGCTGCTGCAGACCTTGCCCTCCGCCAGGTAGGTGAGGGTCAGGCTCTGCTGTAGAACAGGGACCAGTTGGGCACTGGGCCCCGGGGCAGGACAGTTCATGGGCAGGTGAAGAGGAGATGCTTCAGGAGAGCTGGGTCAGCAGGGTCAGCCGAGGAAGCAAGCACTCCTCCTGCCCACTGTTTGCCATACTTTTGTTTCCCCTTTTCCTCACTGTCTGCCTTTTCTCTCCTCCCTATCTCACGTTTCAGTGGTTTTCCTCTTTTCTTTTTTCCCTGCCTCACTCTCACTGTCTGATCTCCCCCTTCCAGTCCTGTTTATTCGCTCCCCTTCCCAAGCATCCATTTGCCCTCTTGTATCCATTAACCAGAGGTGGATGGAGGTCCCAGCCAGACCAGTACCAGCCTCAGCAGCCAGTGGCAGAGAGCTGCAAGCCTGTCCTATGGCCACCCACAGCCTGTGGCACCCAAGCCCCCATGAGGCAGTGCACCCAGCAGGGAAGCAGCTGCTCTCACAAAAACCTGTTGCATTTCACTGTTTTAACATTTTGAATGCCTTTGCTTCTCAGCTCCATCACTATAGCTAGGGATCATTCTCAGTCACCCCCTTTTCCTTCACAGGGAATTTTTGCTACTCTGGGCAGAGCCCAGGAAAGAGGATCTACCACAAGCAGATTAAGTTGGGATTTCCCTCCCTTTTCAGCAGAGCCTGCTCTCCCTGACCCGCAGCTGGTGATGCTGGCAGACATATCAGAGACTGTCACCCCTCCAGCACAGCTGCCCTGCAGCTCCTAATCCCTGTCCCTGGCAGCACACAAAGCCTCCATCTCTGGCAGAAGCCCCAGTGCTGGGTTAGTTGCAAGTACAGTCTCTATGTCAGTAGCTGCAGGGGACTGTGATGCCTTTAAGCTATAAAAGACCACCATATCTGGGCCCTCTTGAAGCTCAAAACTGAAGTCTCCCTCCATGAATTGAACTCCACAACCCCATTACCAAGACGCAGGTTTGATTTGTGGAAAACTGTTTTTTACTTATTCTCAGACAATGCTAAAATCCTGAAAGATTTGACTCTGAAGAAGTCTCCTTCTGGGAAACATGGCCTTTGCATAGGGCAGAACAAAGACTTTTTCAGTTTCCTCCATGTGTACAAGGCATCTGCCCCGCTGGACATCAAAGAAAGCCACCATGATGATAGGAATCTTTACTTTGGCAGAAAGTGGCATGTAGCATATAAACAACACACAGACTAAGATGAGAGCTGGCCTGCTGGGGTTATGTGTGCTGTCTGTGACTGCTGTACATGGCTGTGTGCTGGCTTAATCTTGATTTAGTACCTTTGCCTCATTTGTGTGGATTTATTTAGAAAACTCTATAAAGCAATAAATAACTAAATATCTAAGGAAACTGAGGATAACTGGACACAGAATGCCTCATTAACACCACATATTCATATTCCTGCTGACCACTATATATGATTTGTTGCTAAACCATAGAGATTCAGCAACCTTCTGATCATATTTAATTCATCTGACAGTGCCTGTTTTGCTGACCTCTGGGGCTCCCTGCAAGGCCTGTTTCCCCAGACTCCCAGAGGGGTGGACTGAGCTGGCTTGAATGAGGAGCGTCACATTTACTGCAGGCTGGGAAAAGATGAGTGCTTTGCTTATGGCTGACACGTGGCAACTTGAAACCTGTAATAAGGGCATTTTTAGAAACACAATTGTCTGGGTGCTTTTGTCTGGAGCTGACTGCGCTGCGTCACCTGGACAGAGGAGGCACACGAGCAGTGCGAGGTCACATAAAACTCGTTTATGACAGTGAATCCATGGGGCATTAGGAGTCAGCTAATTAGAAAGGAAGAATCTGCGTGTGCACATGCATCTTGCTAATTGGTGATTATGGGAAAGAAAGGATCAAGGAAATACATGGCAGCTAAACAGGATTTTAACACGATACTAAAGAGACAGATAGACTCTTCCCTCGAGGCCCACTAAGCATAGAAGTGGCAGATGTGGTTGATAAGAGCAGCCCTGCGCCGCTGTGCTGCAGTTGCCCTTCCATGAACAGAGTGGTGAAGCTCATCTGAAGTTCAGGGGAGAGGATGGACTTCAGGAACAGCCAACATCATGGCAAGAGCCCTCAAAAATATGCTGATTTCTGTTTCAATTCCCACCAGAGGACAGGGCCCCACTGTGCAGATGTGACTTCACATTCACATGGGATAATTCTTGGGGAGAGTTAGGGATCCATCAAAAGCTCCAGAGAGCCACTGGCATCATGAATTTCTGCATGGACCATGCTGACACAGTAAAGACAAAGAGAAAATGGATTACATCTCTGCACGAACACTCCAGTCAGGGAACTCCACTCAGATTTCTCTGAGAGTCTTCTGACTTCCATGGTGTTTATACACTGACTGGGGCTTTTTCCACGATGCTACCAAGTTCTCCCTCCCTCAGGCAGACAATGTCTTTGAAGTGGTGTACAATAAACTGTGTAAAATTGTCCTCCCTTTTCATTTTTTAATCAAGGAGAACAACAGATACTTAAAACACACTATTAGACCTTGAAATAAGAGTTCTTCCATGCTAAAAAAGGAGAATTTTTAGCACACAAACCAGCTCCAATAGTCTGTTCCTGCACACAAAACCTGAAGCACAGGTAAAAAAGACAAAGCTAACATGCGAAATAATTAAGCAACAGCAAAATGTAGCACAGGTGAAAGCAGTAGAAACTTTTGTCATCTAAGACTAAGTAGCTGAAGTTCCCTCCCCAAGCTGAGTGTCGAAGCGTACAGGGCTCGTGCAGCAATAACGAGAATTGTCCCAAGAGAAGATGCAGAGCCCTGGCTTTGCACCATTCACAACCCACTTGTGCAGTGCTCTGCTGCTCGCAGAGCAGCCGGGATGGGAGCACGCTCACCCCAGGGGCCATCTGTTATCCTCTGCTCAACAACCACTATTAACTCATTGTCACTGGGAAACGTTTACTTATTAATACAGGCTGATCTTCCTGCAAAAGAAAGCTGTTCCATAAACATAAGGACTTATTTCCAAACCTCAGCATTCAACACTTGCTTTCCTGCGTATTCCAGAGTTTTCATTTTTAAAATCTCTTCTTGTGATATAGACTTTTAGGAAGAAACAATTTATTCAATAGTTTGCTTCTGGTCTTGAACAGCCCTGATGAATAAAAAGATCAAATTAGTGTTCCCTAAGCTACTTGTCAAAGTGGAAGAGGAAAATTAAAAACGTTCCCATTCTATGCCAATGACTGGGTAGAACTGCCTTCATTTTAGTGGCAGAGATTTACTCCTCACCTCCCTCTCCATAACATTATTTACTCATGGTATGTTTTTTTACAGATTTGGGCCCTTGCTCATGCAAGCACTTGTGCACAAGTAGCACAATTTATCTCAGCAGGACTCATTCAGAGATACAAGTCTGCAGAAATCAGGGCCACAGCTGCATTTCTGAATGCTGCTGCAGTATAGAGACTACAAAAACAAAAAGATATCGTGTCAACAAAACCTCCAGGTAGAGCAGCTCCCTGGCTGTTGATTGAACTGTGTATCTCTAAAGGACTGCAGATGATGCAGTCATGGCATTTCCATGCCTTTACAGCAGCACTTACAACTAGAAGAGAACTGGCAAAACTAGATTTAAGGTAAGTCATGTTCCCCAGCACCCCTTTAAAAAACAAAACAAAGACAAATAAACAATTTGAGACAAAATAATAATCTGAGCTGACTTTGCAGTATTTGACATGCTTTCAAAACCATTTGTGTTTTTAGAAAATACTGCGGGTTCTGTACTCTGTGGTGTTTCCAGCGGACACAGCTCTTCCTGTGGTATTAGACCTGGCACTGCCACAAGAACTTTGCCCCTGATTGTCTCAATGAAAACACCACAAAAAGGAACACTTTCCACCACTGACTGAAAACTTCTAAAATATACATCTGTACAGGGATATGTTTATATAATCAGGCAGAAAGAAAAAGAGAAAAATCTGGGAAATGGATGAAAATGCACTGAATGATTTTACTAAAATCAAGTAAAAAGACAAGAAGGATTTGGGGAAGGATTTTTGTTTGTTTGTTTGTTTGTTTTTGAGAGATTCCAGTCAGGCTCAAAAGCTTTGCTCATTTTTAGCTGGTGGATTTGAGCCAGAGCCTTTCCTTGGCTCTGACTCAACTCTACTCTATAGCTTTGATTCACTGAAATCTCGGCTGCAGCTGGGGGAAGGGAGACAAGTTGGTGCTGCTCCTGCCAAGGGCAGGCAGGAACTGGAGGCAGCAACTCGCCCACCACTGTCCCTCTCCCTCCAGCGTGGCATGGGGTCCTTTGCTCGAGGAACCCACTCAGGTGTCCTTTCCACACAGAGCTGCTGGATCATCCAGCCTCACCAGGTCTTTTTTGATGTGTGAAAGCAGAGTCAAAGGGAATCAATCCAATTATATACAGATTACATGAGGTTCAAAGAGGTTCCAGTAATGTCACACCCCCCTGGGACCTGGTGAGGACGCCCTGCAGCCACAAGACAGGTACCTTCCATACACTGGCACGGAGCAGGGTACTCGCACACGTGTCCAGACTAGAGCTTGGCTTTTTCTGTCAAGTACAAAACAGTGTTTGGCAGCACCAGGTCCCCGGCACAGCCTGCCAAAATGCCCCAGCCCTCCCCAGGAGGGCCCAGCTCCACAGATGAGTGTGTTATTTCCTCACCTCGTGTGCTCACGTATTTGGCTGTGGCCCTCTCCGCCGAGGCTCCCAGCACAGCCCCAGCAGGGTGGTGGTGGGTAACCTGCAGTCTAAGAGCTGCTCTGAGCCCACTGGTTATCACACATCAGCAAGCCTGGAGAGGACAGTGACTGTGCAGCACAGCCAGATAAACTGATGATATAAAGTCATGTGCAGCTTTCATTCAACTGTTTAGATATCCAAGTCACACATTTCCCTCTGTGAGCTCAAAAAAATACATTATAGAGAAAGAAAACTGTAAAGCGAAGCAGGTCAGGCTTAGACAGACATGGGCGCTCTGGGGCATGTGGCAGGGAGGCAAGGAGAGACACACAGCTAATTGCAAATTGCTGCCATTGCCGTATTAGTCATGCAACATAAATGCTGTCAAGTAACGAGCTTTATGGGAACAGACTCTGATTTCTCTAACAATGCCAGAAAGTGGCATTGTGGCTAAAGGCTGTAAATTAAGCGTTGTCAGGGTTGACAGAAATTTGCCAAGATCTGTTGACTAGCAGGGGAAATGGGCTGTATTTAAGATCAGGCTCTTTCTGCAAGCATGGCTGGCTGCTACTTGGGATGCCATGGAGGGGAGAAAGCAGAGGGCAAAGAGAGACAACTCAGTGGCCAAAGCACACACATAGTGTCAGACTGATTCTGCATGCAGGAGCTCTGAAGAACTCTTTCTCCAGGTAAAGTAATCAAAATCTAACGCTGCTTGGCCAAATACTTTCCTCATTTTGATGTAAACAGAATCCACAGTATTTAACTACATTTCTCTCTTCATTAAGCAAAACTCTTTACTTCCCGTATGCCTCAGTGCTGCACCAAAAGTGTAAAGGTACAGCTGTGAGCATTAGGCATGTCTTGCTTCCTTCAAAAGAAATAATTTAGAGATTTTTTTCAGATTAGTTTCTGACTGCATAAACAGTTGAGCTTGCTCCACTTTGCTGTGCTCTGCACTAATTAGTATCATGACTCCAAAATGCTAATTTACAGCTTCTCACTCAGGAAGTCTTGAAGAAGATGGGATGCAGATATTTTGCTTTCTGGCATTTATCCTCATCCAAAATGAATCTATTCTTAACATAGAGCCATGTGGTAACGGCAAAGAAATACAGACTCTTTCACCCCAAGTGGGCGATTTCATCAGAATCAGTATCTCTGAACCTACAGCAAACTCGTTTTTGTGCTGCTGTGGGGTTCCTGGTAGTGGGACCTTTCCCAGACTCCCCAGCCAGGCTCCTTTCTGTAGTTTTAAGACAGCAGTACCCAGCCATCCCACTCCGGCAGATGAACGAGTTCCAGAAGTGTCTGTGTAAAACACCAGCCAGTAAAAATAGATTCTAACAAACGAAAAATGCAACATTGAGATTAGAGAGTTGCAAAATGGTGAGAGAGACCATAACTCCAGAGGGGTAGCTAAGCAACAACTGCTTTGTTTTGTTTTGTAATCTATATGAGGAACAAAAATACCACCAGCCCAGAAAAAATATTCTCTGTTCTGAAGAAGAGTTGGGGCAATGTCAACTAGTCCAGCTGCCTGCAGTGCATGAAAAAGTGTCATCTGTTTTAAACCTGCCATCTCAGAGGTGCTATTGGCAACCTTGCAACTGACTGTTCAGTGTGTCAGATAATGATGGGATGGCTTTATTGAAGTTTGTGTTAGTGATTTTTTTTGAAAACATTGTGTTTAAGTTAGGTGTGCTATTCTTGAAAAACCTGATAGTAAGTCTGATAGCCTAGACTGCATTTACTAACAGAAAAAAAGCCTCCCTTAAGAAGGGACATGCTTTGAGTGGGTTAGTTAACCTAACGAGTACTACATTAAAACCCTATTAAAGCAGGAAGTTCCAAACACCCATCAAAGGAAACACTGTCCTTTCCAAAGTCAAATGTACTCTTAAATTCATTACAAGCCAAAATAAGTGAGTACCCAGCTAAATTCTGCTGGATGACCTCTAAAACTCAGGCTGAGATAGGGTGAGACACCATATACAACAAAGAAATAGAAAGTGCTGTATAACTGTTCCAGACAGTACTGAAAACTTTTACCATTTCAAAGGACAGACTCCTCCCCACCAGTGAGCAAGTCCAAGATAAGGCACTAGCATCAGAGCAACACTCCTCCCTCTTTAAGCCTTGGGAAAGGCCACTTGACCAGCTAGCAGCCACAGAATATCAGATGCCATGCAGCAGGGAAGTTCTCTTACAAAGGAGAAAAACACTGAGAAAAAGGTAACAAAAGATGTGTTTAGCCTACTAAACTGAAATTCCTAGATCTTAGATGACCTACACAGTTGATATCAAGGTAGCTTCCTAATTAAATCTTTATGAGGCTGAAATTTTCTTAGTGAACAAATACAGAGATAATCTTTATGGGTGTTTAAGCACATAAAGACAGAGAGGTGACTCATAACTTCTTAAAGCATCCAAGAGAATTCATAAGATGAGTATTGCTGAAAATCCTAGTTGGTGCTCACATGCATTTTGGGAACCTGACAAAACTTGTCCTTTAATCCCTCAGCAAATAATCAGAGCATGGTTTGGGTTTGGAGGGACCTTAAAGACCATGTAGTTCCAATGTTCGCTTTCAGGCATCTACTAAAAATCTTTTTACTGCTGGACCATTTTGAATATCATGATGTAATATAAGGGTATCTGAAAACTGAATGAGCTTCTCTCACTTTTTCGACCTTTTACGTGGATGTAACTATATCAGTACTAATCAAAGAAAAGAACTTGCCCCAACACTTATAGGCAGTATTCTCCTTTTGTCATAGGAGCAGAAAAATACAATCACATATTATTTTAACATTTAGAAACACATTTTGTCCAAATCACAGAGTTGCCCAATCCCTGCTAAGTCCTGTGGTGTCCATGACATGCTTCCTGGCACACCAGGACAGGCAGAGGTAGAGAACTCTCCAGTGAACGTGCTCTATGGCTGGGAGGGAAACATCTCTGAGGAGGAAGTTTCAGAACAATCAGCTTCTGAGGAGAGCTCCTGGGGAGGCTGCACAGCCCTCTCTCACTCAAGCCCCTGGTAGTAATGTACAGTGTGTAGTTTGGGTGAAATAGGATAGAAACTTCTCCTGTTTCTAAGGCCCAGGTCTGTTTCTTACCAAAGTCAGACAGCGATCACTCTGATTGGCACTGGATCCTAAGTAATTTATATCCCAAGTATTTCTAAGTACTTCAGCCTGTCTTTAAGGAGGCAGAATCTATGTTTGAGCACCTTAAGAGGTCTTGCCACAATCGTTATTTTCCAGTGAAGACAAACTTTCTGCCTCCATGGCAAAGCAGACCATCAAGTCACCACTGTTGCTAATGTTGGTTAAACTGAACATAGTGGAAGAAGACAATAAAATAAAATTACAATTTCCATGTGATGAGCCCAAACAAGCAGCCTCTGGGGCTATGCCCTTCTCATTCCAACAGATGGAGACAGAGACCTTTGGGTTTAAGTACCGTGCCTAAATCTCAAAATCTACAAATTTAGACATCACCCTAATTTATCCATGCACTCTCCCAAAAGCTTTGGATTCTCACTAACTTTTTACCAAAGAAACAACAATAATATAGGAAAAAAAATCAGTTTACAGAAATATGTACAGACATAAAATGGAGGCATAAACTAAAAAAAAAAATGAAAAAAAAATCATATGTCTTTTCCTCTCCTATACCACGTTACATCCAGCCATAGTCCAAAAAGCAGTGTTAGGATGAGAAGTAATAAGTTTGCTTAAATTGTATTTAACTAACTTAACTAAAAATACTCGCGAGTTCTGGGAAACAGTCTCATAGTTGGAGGAAAAAACACAAGTCAAACATTTTCCCTGTTTATTGTACTTTAAAGGTTTGGATACTCTCTGTGCTTCATAGCTGCTGTTTAAGCAGCTGAAGCCAGTGAGGGCTCTGAGGTGCTCAGTGCTTCAGGAGAGCATGTCACACCCCCACAACATTCTGAGTTCCCAAAAATAACCTGGGGAAGTTGTGTCTTTGCACTTCAGCCAGCCATGGAAATGTCGCAGTAGGCCCTGTTGACACTTATGGACTACAAGGAGCCTGTCTTTCTCAGCAGTGCAGAACTCAGAAGAAACTCATTGTCTGAGCTATATAGGATTAGTGAACTCAAGATACCTTTCAAAATGTATTTATCTGATACATTTTTTTCATATAGCTCCCTCTGCTTTTTCTGGGAATAGTAGTGAATGTACTGCCATTTGAACCATGACATCTCCCTCCTTTCTAAAGTCATCTGTGTAAGCATTTTCTGAGATGTTGCAACTGGCTGTTATTGCAACATGCACTTTCCCCCCCCACCCCACTATTCTCTATTGCTTCCAGGTTGTGACATTCACTAGCAGTTTGCACTCTTTCCTCCCTCGAAGCTCAAGTGTTTCACCTTCAGGAAATGTCCCAGCTCCTCTGGCCAACAGGAGAAAGAACACGAGTTGGTTTCTGTTCTTGGTTTTAATGAAACAATTGACAACACTGCCAAGTTTCCAGGCTGGCCATTTGCGAATCAATCTAGTACCACACATGCCACGTACTTCTGACCTGTGCAACAACCCATACCATGAAGAAGCAAACAACAGAGACAGTTCTCTTTTGATAAATGTATTACTCTACTTTCTGAACATTTGCTGGATTTCATCTAAAAATGGCAGTGTTGATTAAAACATAGAAAAACTTGTTTTGACTATGTAAGGCAGGAGGACCCTGCTTAAAAATCTTTGCCTTGAAGCTAAAAGCAAAACTTACAGTTGTTTACCATATCAGTTTTACAAACAATTTGCAAAACTAGACAATAAATTCACTCTCTACATATGTATTTCTTCTCTCCAGCAGCTCCAAGCTCTGCACTTTCCTTACTGCTAAAACTCGTTGTCACTGGTTCACCATCTTGACTGTTCAGCTTTTATTTGTCCAGCTTCCCAACCTCGACTCTTCACTCTGCCCTACAGTGAGCAGCTAAAATCTCTGAATTTCTCCAGTGGTTTCCTGTTACTGCTGCAAACTAAAGCAGCCTCTTCCTCACTTACAGTACTGTCAGTACTGTAGATGTTTTTCGTACCATCTAGCTCCTCCCATACCATTGTCCCCACTATTATTTTCTCAGTTTTCTACCTTTCCCTCCAGAGCAGCTTTTCATTTCTCTTCAGCCAGTCTATGCAAGACCTTTTTTTTTCCTTTTTCCTCTTTACTCATTAACCACCAATACTCAGATTGTCCCCTAAAGTATTTCTTCATGGTTTGATTTTGCCTCTCCCTACATTAACTTCTAACCTCTTCAACACAAGAATCCCATCCTGAGCATAATTTCAGCATTTCTTCACAGGGAAGAAAAGGTTGGAACAAATAACCACAATGCTGTAGGAGTTTCTTGAAGATAAACATATTGAATCCAATTGGGAGTTCAAGTTTTACATTAGAACACAGAAGCAGCTCAAAATAGAAGCTACTCCATAAAGGCAATCACTAATGTAGTTACACAGTTACAGGAAGAAATTGTGTGTGTGGGAAATTTTACTTAACTGTAAGCAAATCAGAGATGCACATCTCATATATTTATTAGTCACCATGACTGTACTTTTATTTTTTTGCTCAGGTGGAAATGGCACAACTCTAGATGGACCTACAAGACAGGTCCCCTTCCTGAAGTGTTGCCACCTATGAAAAGGTGATCATATCACAGGGGAAAGAAAGAATATACTTTAATAGCTTCAATGTAAAAGTAGTTCCTTATTTTTGATTTCTAACACTAAAGTATTTTTTTCACTTGGCAATGTTAACCAATTTGATGCTCTTTTTTATAGAGTGACCACTGAAAGCCAAAACAATGGAAAATGACTTGAGCGAGATTTATCAGTCACAAAGAATGATACTTATTCTGGAAGCTCACTCTATTATCTTTTTTCAGCAACCAGACTATGATTTCACTTGTAAGTCTTCCTAATTTCTGAAGGCACAGATGAAAACTGAAGCTGAAGAAGTTAATAAAAGGCAAGCTCTGTGCTTCACTAGGGACACTTTCAGCTGGTCTAAATTCCACTTGTTCTAGCGCAGTCGATGGAGGGATGACAGTTTGAAGGCTTTTGCCTTCAAAGATGTATATGGCCTTTTTGTTTTGCACTTTATTTCATTCCAGAAGTAATGTTGATTTTGGCAAAACAGCCAAAGCATTGTTGTCCCCTTTTAAAACTCGTGTAAACTGCTGAAAAGACAGGTCCAACAAGAAAACAATAAAAGCTGAGACTAAAACCCTGTGACCAATTCCCTGCCAAACAGAACCAACAAAGATGATGCACAGCAAAGTAAAACATGCAAGGTAATAAGCATGACACAGCTGGCTGAAGAACTCGCTTCAATGCATGAATAGGATGTAATGTGACATCTTCAAACACCCCTCTAGAAGAATGAATCATAATTGGTTCCATGCAATCATTCATGTAGAGACTGCAGCAATATTAAGCTTTCACAAGCCCTTTGATTATATCAAGAAAGCAACTGTGGCAGTATTTTAGTAAGGCCACAAAATGTGGGATCAGTATGTACTACCAAGATGTCACACATGCACAATAAAGACACTGAAAATACACTCAGAGACAACTTTCTAAAAAGATAACAGTGATCAAAATCAGCACTTTGTCTTTTACTCAAGTGAAAGATAAATAGATATCAAATTGTATACATTAGGAACACAGATGTCCAAATTTGCCTCCTTTTCTAGTCATAAAATACCACGCTATTTGTGCACAGGAGAGAATAGATGGGAACAGCCTCACACATGTCCACAGGCTGAATGCTGCAAAATGAAAGAGGAACCTCCATCCCTTCACTGCTCACTCGACAGACTGTCAGCCCCTGGCTTCTGGACAAACTTCAGAGAGACAGCAAATATAGAGACAACCTGCCACCCGTGCCGAAACACATCCTGTCTCCCAGCCAGACTGGAACATGGGCACTGTCTAACATCACACCACAGGCTCAAAGCACCAGAAAAAGGTGAGGGCAGCCAGGCCCTGGGCAGAGCCTGACTGTCCTGGCCCTGCTGCCCCTTCAGCTGTCGAAGTGTTGACTGCCATAAAAAGGTGTCCCACAGACACCAGGAGTACAGAACAGACCTCAGGTCCGTATGCGACGCACAGCCCATGACAACGACTAAGCAAGCATGAAGTGGAGCATGTTTGATTTTTGTGGTAGGAAAAGTGATCACAAAATAAGTAAGAAAAAGAGTTGACGGGCAGCTGAGGAAGGCAGGGTTCAAGTTCCTGGTCTACCACAGAGTTTTTGCGTGACCCCCGTGGAGTTGTTTATTCCCTGCACGCCTGAGCAATAGCTCCGTGGGTGGTGCAGAGGAGAAATACAATAAAAACCAGGAGGTATCTGGATACAGGAGTACCCAAGAGCTCTAGGACTGGCATATTTATACATACAGAAAACATTCAGAGACAATAACTCAGAAAGCATAAATGCTTTAATCTTGACAGCAAATGTTGAGGTAAGCACAAACAGAGGAAAGTACGAGGGGACACAAGAACAGTGATGATTTCCCTCAGCTAATTACGTGGTCCTAGAACTCAAGAGAAGGTCTTTTCTTACAAATCTAACTTTGTTGTTTTTTTTTTTGTGAGGGACTACAGCTGCCCATAAAACCGATGAGCAGAAACACACCTGCGAGCTGTGTCCTGTCTGACCTGGAACGAGTGGAAGTGGCTGCAGAGTAAATCACTCTGCAGCTGCAGCCAGCTTTGTGCAGACGGTCAAATACCATTGTAAAGCCAGAGAGCATGAGTTTAACTCTCCTCCTAGTGGAAACACGGCCTGGCTGGCATAGCCTCTGCCCAGCAGCTACCAAGAAATCCTCATTAATCAGAGAGAATACAACTCTCGCCCAAGAGCTCACTAGCATTTCTTGGGACGTTTCAGCTGAAAGAGCAAGACAAATATATTTTACAAATACATACCAAGGGTTTTAATTTTTGACAGCTTTTCTCTTAAGTGAACAAAATATTTAACAATTACTTTTTAACGGTGAGAGAGATTTTAAGTACAAATATTGTAATTTGCCATACCACAGGTAAAACATAAACTTAAGAATTAAATTCTAATTGAAAAAGAGAACATTTGTTTTTCAAAATGCATTTCTTTTCATTCCTCGTTGATAGGGCAGTTTTAAAAGAAAAATCACAACAGAGAAAAATAGTGGATGACTACTTTTTTGCATCTTACAAAACAGCTATAGGTTTTTCTGTGAAAATGTGTATCATGGTGTTAAAGGAAGGGATATTTTCCCAGTATCTTCATCTTTGTTTTCAAGCCAAAGGAACATGATGTTAAATTCTGCACAAATATAGCACAAACCACAGTCCTTTGTGCATGTTCTTGAACTGTTTCAAGGAGCCCTAGAGATATCACACGTTATCCCATGATTCAAACCTTTAACCTTGAGGGAAAATACACAAAGCAGCTTCAGATTTTTTCCAACTCAATACAGCATTGAAAGTACTGTAACAGCTATTTGATAAACACAATGGAAGGACTTTTAAAGTGAATACATCTCATTTGCCATGTTTATAGTAAATGCCTCAGCAAAGACTGTTTTAAAATGCAAAACGTAATTAACTCCTCCAGTATTTTTACTGTACTGATTTGTCTGCTTTAAGAGAAATCCAAGCATGTCACCAGTTTGAGGAATGCAGTATCACTTGTCTACTAAAAAGGTGATTGATAATTTTTAGAACTAAATAAACTTGGGTTTAATCATGTCTACCTGATATAAGGAATATTTTAAACAAAATACATTTGTCTCAAGTACCTGAAATGATTCTAAGGGCTAGTAGAGTGGAAAATCTCCTATAGCATGAAGAGCGGGGGTACACAAATGCACCCCCTCTGGGCTCCTGCAGCTTGTACTGGATTGAATGGATTTTAATTAGTAGCAAACCTTCCATAACTCACAACCACTTACTAATGTTTGTTTGCATTTAGCAAAATATCTGATATAGTAACAAAGTTTTCAGGGTAAAACTATACTGAAATACCTGCAAGTAGAATATTGAAGTATTTCTAGTCATGGTGCCTCACTTCCTTATAAACGTGTCTTTAAAATTGAAAAAGGTCCATACTTCCCCTAATATTATACTGCTTTTCAATTCACTTCTATTGCTTAGGAAATATGTCTGGTTCTTCAGGAATGTTAAGGAACTTGAATACATTAATTTTCATTTCATCATCATTCACTCAGGCCAGAAATGGCAAAATAGCAAATTCCCTTTTCCTGCCTTATTCTGCAAATTACCTTCCAAAAGAAGTACAGAAGTTATGGTAAAGTCACCACCATCATACATTTGAAAAAATAAAAAAGAAAACAGCGGCAGTCTGAAATCATCATTACCATCATATTTCTACAGAACTGTGAATTCCATTGTGTTACTGACACAGACACCTTTGTAGAATATTTTTAGATGTCTGTTATGTGAATGTTGAAAATCAATCTAAAGTTTTAGGCTTTTTTTTTTTGGCATGAGATATGGGAGCCAAAATATTGTAGCATAACAATAACTTTTAAGAAACTCTTACTTCTGCATCGTTTTTTTACTACGCCAAATAAACACCTGTGATCCATATGAAGAGAAGCTGGTGGTCTCAAAGGAAAAAAAAAAGGGTTCTATGAGTCCAAAATCTGTCATTGCCAGCATAAAATCAGTGTCTTTTGAGGCCCCAGTGCACAGAGCCCACATTGCATCCACACCTACCCGTGTCCAGGCTGGGACAGGAGCAAATGCAATTGTTTTGTTGTAAATCTTCACCAGGTAAGACATTGTCCTGCACGAGATACAGACCCTCCACTGCCAAGGAAGGATGGCTGCCTACAGAATTGCTTCTTCTGAAACAACCAGTGCCCCACACCAGCGGCATTCCAGCAAAACAAGGAAACTGCCAACCCGTGTGTCAGAGAGCTGTGTCCTGGGGGCACACGTGTAACTCAGGAGCACAGCTCTGGCGTGACAACTCGGGCTCAACAGGGCTAGGGGAGAAGGCTGCATAAATACATTACATTTTAGAGCAAGCCAGACATTGCAGAACCACTACTGTATTTATTTCCTCCTAGAAGCATTAATAATTTACCATCTTTTTAAAAAAAGCAGCACTGGAGCTGCATCACTGCATTCTGAGCAAATTCTAGGTATTCATACACTTGTTTGTTTTCCTTTATCTCTGAGTTCAGTCCTGCATTTCAGACCCACTGGCCTTTTGTAAATCCCTGAAGATAGCTAAATGGAATGAAACTCAAGGTTTTATTAAGCTACAAAAGAAAATAAATTATGCTGAAGCTCATGTGAATATTTAGAATTTTTTCCAAACACGAGGATAAATGTGCAGGACTTGTGATGAGATACAGGAAAAAACAATTCCATTAAAGGGCCACTTATGCAAGAGAACATTCAGAAAGTTGATGGGAAAAAAAAATAAAGCAGATGACAATGTCAGGGCCTTAAATACTTGCTTGCCTGTCCACCAGGGCCAGGACAGAGTTTTCCTGGGAAGTGCTCTCACCTTTTGCACAAACTGAAGTATTTCTGTCTCTCTTTATGTCCTTCTGGGTTTTCGGCTGACACAACCCTCAGGCACAAGTGGCAGCCAGATGCAGTGCTGGCTCCTGAGCCGGCACACAAGGAGCCTCCCTGCCGCTGCTGCTCCGGGCTGGGTGTGGGGAGGGCTCCGCGCTGCCAGTCCTTGGTGGGCACTTGTGCAGGCTGCCCGAATCATCCTCACCTTGGTCCTGCTGCTCCCTGGGAAGATTCTTTGCAGCAGGAGAGGCACTTGCCCAGAGCTAAGGATGCGGGTGCATGGGAGGGGGAAAGGCAGAAGGACCTGTCACTGCAAGGAAGCAGCAAGGCAGGGTGCAGGAGCCAGATAACGCTGCTTTCTGTCCAGTGCAGCCCAGGAAAATGGAAGGAAATGAGGGTGGGGAGGGAGGAGACCTTAAAACATTTTATAGTCCTGGAATGTTTTTTTAAAAGGTGCTGCTAGAAGAATACAGTCATCACGTTAGCAGTTACCTATACAAACTTCTGACAGGACGTAACTACCAAAGACACTGAAGGTTCCCCTTGCACCTCACCAGGCTCCCTTTTCCCTTCACCCTGAGAGGCACTAATGCACCTCTTGTGATTAAAAGCCAGGAGATCTGGTATACGGCTTTACAGTCCTGATGTTTCCTCTCCACTGCTTTTCCAGGAATCCAAACCTTTGTGAAGAAAATGGAAAGCTCCCATTGGGCTCTACTGGGGACAGAACCAGACCCTTCCAGCCTGGCATGCGAAGGGGCCACAGGAAATGTGTGCACCTCACTGCTCCCTCCCCACTGACTGTGGGCACGAGAGGGTGTTTGCAAGGCTGGGAACACAGCATAAAGCTTCTCTAGTGCAGACAGTGATTAAAAGTCTCAGCTGTGGAGGAGAGATTCTTCCAAACAAATCCTTTCCTGTTGTGAGATATTTATTTTTTTTCTTAGCAGACATCAGAACTCTCTCATTTGCAAATGCATGTACAAGTCTCCAGAGGGAAGTTTGAACTTATCCTTAAATTACTGAAAGTTTATTATTATTATTTTCTCATGGAAAAAGTCACGGATGTCTTGTAATCCCTCATGTTCCCATCTTTTTTAATTGGATGCATCTTGACCCAGAGAAAAGCTTGGGAGCCCATTAGAATAGGAGGTGAAAGACAATTCTGAAACAATTTACAAGATGTTCTTTCCTTCCAGACTTCAATGTTATGACTCACAACTGGGTGCTGAAAGTCCCACAAGAGTAGCCAGGAATCTATACATTCAGTTTATGAAGTTTCTAAAGCAGCAATGGACTTTTTCTGTGTTTTGTAAAGTGATTCAAAATACTTTGTGTCAACAGAGATAACCCGCCCAGTATCTTGGTATGGGCTGCTCTGTCTGGGGTACAGACTCTGACAGCACACATTTGTATTTCAGAATCAGAATATCTCTGTATTCTTAGGGGATGGAAAGAGAATTGGTAGAGGTTGGAAGGCAAGCGGTGTGCCAAAAAACTCAGTCTCTTCTGTAACATGTCTTATGTGTTTTCTTAGGGCCTTATCCAACGCCTGTTGAAACTGATGGGAATCCCTCCAGGCCGAGGCTTTAGCTTTACACTGATGTACACATCTTTATCACTCACTGCAATTATATTCTTGTCACATCGGTGGGCAAAATGGCCGTGAGACGCTCTGATACATAAAATACATCTATGATAGTTCTGCCATAGGAGTTTGCTTTCCTGGCTTCTACATGGTGGTGTTCAATGCCTTGTTTAAGAAAGCAAAGAAAATTCTTGCTTTCTGTCTCTTAAAAGGTTTGAGGGAGAAATTATGAAACAATGAGTAACAGGACTACAGTTGATCACCAAATGTGCTCATGCCAACGATATTCTGTGCCTGGATGGCAAATAATTTTGCTCACTTTACCATGACTACCATAAAAATACAGTCACATCAGCTGCACTGGTGTCTTGCACCTATTGCATTGCTCTGGAATGTCAGGGCTGGACACACGTTGCCCTGCAGAGGAGGTGCCCCCTGCCCAAATGTGTGTGGGATGGCTCGCAGCAGGTATCATGAGTCCAGATCCTTACAGAAAACAGGCAAAACCACCCAAGAATGCAGGCTGTTCTACTCCAGTGTTCAAGGAACACCCTCCTCTTGGGGCAATCCACCAACCAGAATGTAATGCTAAGAAAGATTACCTCATGCTGTACACCGACTTAACAAAAAATGCATGATTTATATATTTTGGATAGGATAGACTCATGTAAGTTGGATATTTTGGATCTCAGTTGGTACAGCCTGTGGAAGAGCTCAGTATGGGGACTACCACTGACCGGGTTCCAGCGAGTTCTAGCGGTGCCACGGCAAACATTCCTGCATTTGGTTTGGGTTTGCTGTGGTTAAAGAAGCCTATGTAGAGGCTCAGAATTAGCATCGGAGATTATGGGTACTGTATAGGTAAGATCTTATCTTAGTGATACTACATCTTGTGGAAAATATGTAAATATATCAAGTTACAAGTGCACACAAAAGCATTTCACAATTGCACTAGATACTCAGACAGTTGATCCCTCATACAACAAATGCAAGTGATACAAGCTCTTAAAACTGCATGAAACAAGACTCTGCCTTTTTGCCAAATTAGCTGGTAAACTAACACAACAAGCTTTATCTTGTTCTTATTAGCCCACCTGTCTTTGCCCCTTTAATGTCAGACTTTAAAGAGGAAATGAGTACTTAACTGTCTCTTCAAAGGAAATATTTGCTTCAGTTACCTTGCGTTTTTACTGAGATTGTTTAGTCACAGCTTGGCATCAGTTCATAGCATGCACCATATCAAAGCTTTCAGGTTTTCAAAGCACAAAAACACATCAAATAGTTTGAGCCAGCAAAAGTGAAATTCTTCCTGGTTGGCATAAAATCATGGAGATGTTTAACTCCCATCCTTGGTCAGTGCAGAGACAGAACCAGCAGAAGAAAGTTATTCCTTTAATTGCAATCTCTGTGCCATTTTCTGGGACCTGTTTACAGAAAATTCCCTGCAATTCGGATTCAGCTGAGGAATCACCCAACCAACTGCAATTTGCTCACGTTTAGGATGAGGGTAGGAGCTGCTGAAGTGGCCTCAGCACACCAAGGGGCCTTAATTTACTAATATTTCATGCTAGCGAAAACTTAATAATAATGTACCCCTGAGGCTGGGTGGCCTCTTTTGTTAAAGGGGACCATAAAATACACTATATTTTTATTTGCTCTTTGTTTTCTTATAGGCCCCAAATCAAACATTTTGCTTTGTATGGCTCTGACTCAGCACACAGCATCTTTGACAAGCAGGGCATCTATTGTACACAAAGACAAAAGCCCTGAGAACATTTACTGACTTAAACCAAAAGAACAGCTCCAGCCACCACCTCAAACCCTCTCACTGAGCACATGTTAGCAGGTGACCTGCAGCTGAAACGTGAAGTCTTGCACTCAAACTCTTTTTTTTAAGAAGAAACCACTCATGAATATTTTACATCAATATCCATGTTCAAAACACATTTCTTCTAAGTTTTGCACCTTCAGTAAACACCAGAATGGTTTTATAAGGCAAATGACAAAAATTACTGGAAGCTTTACAGAATGACAAAAGCACCCCCCTGCCTTTACACCTTGCCATTCAAAGAACAAAAGCGACAGCAGCAGCTGAAGAGGGGACCCTCTCTAGTGAAAAACAGTTTCGATTTTTTAACCTAACTTTTGTATACAGTTTCTGTGGCAAACACGGACACACGTCCAAGAGCCACCCCCAGCCTCAGTTCCTCTGGAGCAATAGTTAGCAATGCTCTTCCTCCACTGATTGAATGGGCTCATTCCTCTGAATGAGGTATGGAACAAGCAATATTTAAGAGGGAACTGCTAAAGGAGCTTTCAAAGACAAAATGAGTGTACAGGTAGAAAAGCAAACAAGACTCCCTTAAACACAGCAGCCACTGCAGATCTGGGTTGTTTCTGAGAAGCTTCATTTCGTTCACTGCCACAAGTGCTGGGAAGAAATGTATCCTGACTTCCTCCTTCCCCCAGAGGGAAGGCAATATACTCAGCAACTGATGTGTTAGAAAGGGTGAATGAATAGAACATAAATAAACTATTTGCATACAAATACATAAGTGCCTACAAGAACAGTTATGTCTCAATATCCTACATAGCAAACAAAGTGCTAAAAGATGTCAGAACTGCTAACAAAAGAGGTTTCTCTATAAAAAACCACCACAGTTTCAAGGTACTAGAGTATATTAATTATGGCAAAGAGATTTCTTTTTTTTTAATCAATAGGCAATCCTGGAAGTTTAGACCAATGAGCTCCTGCAGCTATGCCCAGCTAAGAGGTTGAAATAGTAGAACCAAAATAGCACCAGGCCTGGAAAAAGACGATATAAAAAGCAAGGAAATGTTCTGCAAAGTACTCATGTTCCCACTCAAGTTCTTTGAGCAGTATATTAATGTATAAAAAACCAACCAAACAAAAATTCCAACAAATTCTGGATACTTTAGTTGTGACTTTCAAACTACAAGAACACAAACAAAAAGGATGCAACAGAAAGAAACCATGGGCTAACTGACGATACCATCACAGATGAAAAGGGAGAAAACAAAACCAGAGGATTTAATGCACAATTCTCACTATGCAAACAAGAATGTGTTGCGTATCATTTTGTGCCAGTATTGTTTTCAACATTTCATTTACCAGTGGCACCATCAACACCAGCCTGGCTCTAAGGAAAGGTGCAATTTGCCTACACCAGCCCACAGAGCAGTTCCTCTCCCTCCCTCTGCCCACACTGACCAGGCTGTGGGAAGATGGGTGCAGTGGCCTGCAGGTACAGCACAGTATGGCCATTCCCATGCAGGTTAAGACACATTCAGTAGCCTCTCATAGCTGCATTAGCTGTTAGCTCCTAAAGCTCCTTCAATTTGTTTAATGGTGTGTGATAGAAAAACTTGGGAAAACAGCAGTCAGAGAGATTCACATTAAACAATATATAACTTGACCTGCAGGTGGGATAGGCTCAGCCATGTGGCTGTGTCTTAATCAGAGGAAACTGGATTTCAAACTCCTGCCTGTTGTATTGTCTTTTCTAATTGATTTTTAAAGGCTGAACTGAATAAATTCTTATGCTAAAATGCAAAGGCAAATAGCTTTGGGGCTTAATTTAGCATGTACTATTATAATTGATGAAGCTAAAAGTAATAACGTGCAGCAGATGTGGCGGTTCTGTGGTGTGTTCCCCTCTGTCCCCTCACTTCAGCAATAACCACCAGAGAGTGTCCTGATGGGTGCGTCCACCCTAGGCTGGACTTTTGGGAAATGAATGGCAACTCAGTAGCCACAGGCTGTCTGAAGCAGGAACCCAGAGGTTTTGCTAGTATGTAAATATGACTATTAGTCAATTATCTTTCTCTATAAACAGTGGCCAGCCCAGGGCCCATCGGGCTCTCCTGTGTGGTGGCGGCGGCATGCCAGGCTCTCCCCTTGAGCAGGGACGTCTCCCAAGGTTACTCCTCCAGGCTGAGAGACTCCTTCCTGCAACAGATCCTCAGTGAGTGACTAAGAGCGTGCTAAGCTTCACTAAGATTATATCTTAGATGGGTTGTGCACATAGAATCCTTGAGACATAAACCATTGACTAAGTCTGCGCCCAAGACTGCAGCACCTGGACTCCTCTGCACAGGAGGAGTTTGAACCTCACGACTCGATGGGAGGGTCTCCCTGACACATCTGATTTATCCTTTTCTCTATGCACTAAATAATCAAGTGTACCTTGCCATCAAATCTTGTTGAACCACTGTCACATTTACCATTGAACTTTGTTGACTCACTATATAAATAAAAGATACTGCTCCTCTTGAAAGGGAAGTGCCTCACTCCATCTGGGACAGTGCACAACCAAAAAGGTCTTAGAGAAAAATGAAAAGCAAACACAAAAGGTACAGAAAATGTTTTGCACTGATTTTAAAAATGTAGGCTCAGATTTCTAATCCATTTAGTGGTAATTTAGGCAGCATTGTTAACTTCCAAAGCCAGCTCTTAGAAATACTCGTGTTTGTGTTGCGTGTGTGTGTGTGTGTGTGTAACCTCAGGAGGATCTCAGCTTTATGTGTTGTAAAGAACTGAAAAAACTCCTCCAGGCAAACAAAAGTATTTCATTTTCAGGCTGATGCTGAAGAAATTCCAGAATATACATCCACAGAAGAGGAGTTAAGATCTCCCAGGGAAGCCAACGAATACTACTGCCTTACTTACTATTATTCATTACTACTGTACATTATTCATTCTGCAATAGAGCCCAAGGACCCCAGCCCTGTGCCAGAGCTCATTCTGCTGGGGGCTGTGCAAACACATAAGCAAGAGTCTTTCGCCTGAGCAGTTCACAATCTGATGGTTAGTTAGTAAAATCACTCAGCCATAGACACAGCTGTGTAATCTTCCTCAACCATAAACTCACCTTTTAACTCACTCTAACAGTGCTACCCATGTAACAAACTAAAATAAGTGACTTCTGGATTGCAGTTTGGGGAAAGAGAAAATTAAAGCCTTGCCAAGTCACCCAAACCCAAATGCCTGTATACCTGTAAGCACAAAAGAGGTACCACCTCAAAAAGCACTTCCACAGACCAGCTCCTGCAAAGTCCTATTCTCTGTCTATCCTTGGGCTGCTCTCTTTTTTGAAACACAGTTAAATTAGCAGCAAGTGGTGTGATAAAGGGCAGGAGACAGTAGGCATTACTCAGGCCTCTAATCGTCACCTCTAATTGGTGACGTTCTTAATGATACATCAGATGGTTGTAATTCTTCTTAAGGCTCTGTTCACATTAAATCATTCCGTGATCTCATTTTTGCAGTGCTGCTGCATTTCTGGTGACAGACTCGTGAGCACACTGAATTCACTTCAATCCTCCCCCCGTCAGACCACAGCACCCTACTAGTTATATTTATTTGAACTTTTTTGAAAATACTTTTCTTACCAGATAACTCATCTCTTCAGCTTGAAAAATTGTTTTCATCCCTCAGTGACATTTCTATCTCTACATTGAAGAGTTTATTCTACTGGTTTGCTATGCAAGCAAATTTAGAACTAAAAGAAAATTTAAAAGCAGCCACATTTCCTGAAGTTTTGATCTGTTTTTAAATTTATCTCCATAGCTGCCAGTCCACAAAGAGGAAAAAAGGTTACCCATGGCAAATATTCAGAAAAAGTGTGTGCACTCTGCAGTATTCAAGGGAGACAGAGCTTGAGGTCTCCCCCCAGTCAAAGCTGAGACAGAAATTTTCAGGTTTTTTTCCTTCAGCAACTTCCAAATCCTTGGTTTGTTATTTCTCATGTGGGGTGTACTGCACATTCCATACACTCCAGCTTTCTCCCTCCTCTCTATCTACCTTCCATAGCATTTCTGTTCATTTTCTGGTCTTCATTTTCTCCAGCCTCACTTTCCAGTTTTCATTTTCCTTTCCCACAGATTCCTTCTCATCTTTCAGAATACTCTGTCTCTTTGGGTTTCTTTCCTTTTTAGAACCACAGAGTCCTTCCTTCACTGTCCCTGCCCACATCAGGAACTTTACCTGGTCAGCCTGGCACAGGAGCCCTGGGAGAACTGAGCATCTTCCAAAGGGAAGAGGTGACAGTGTTTTGGGGACTGTTCTGCTGATCAAGCTTGAGTGTGTCACTCCAGACATGAGCTGAATTGGCTTCCCATTTTCACAGCAGGCCACTTTCCCTTTGCACTGGTAGGCCTCCTGCAAAGCTGAAAACTGCATCTTTTAGGGTTGTACAGACTGAAAAACCTCAAATATTTTCTGTGCAATAGAGCCCTAACTAAGGGCTCTATTTACCAGAAATGTGATGCCATGGGCTTCCACAACCCAGCATGCAGGCAGACTGCACTTGATAAATGTGTGTTTATCATAGCTGCAGAACCCAGCTCTGCTTTTCCAACCTCCTTTTCCCTAAGGTTAGGAAGATAAAAGGTCACACTTTAAAAAGACAGGCCTTTAAAGCTATTTTTTAACTGCTAGCAGCTAAACTCTTCGTGTGAAAATATTCTATCCTTTTCTATTAAATTAGGCTGCACTAAGTCAACATATTCTTTAATGAACTGGTACATTACTGACAATGGCTGAAGAACTATTTACTTACATTGATACACAGAGGATAAAAGAAAACCTCTGCTACTGAAAAAGGAAGCCCCAAAATACTGAACTAGAAATTCCAATATGGGTATGCATTCAGATCATATTCCAACCAAAATTCCTGTACTAATTAAAGATTGATTTTTACAAGGCTTCAAATCCTCTGTGCCTCAGGGCTAGGCTACAGAACTACCAGTTTTCTCTCTCTTACTCTTTAGACAAAGATTCATTTTCTGGTTGCGTCAATACAAAGAATCTGTTGCACTCCAGCCAGCTCTACACCTTTCAAATACACAATCATATCCATTTTAAAGATGCATAAAAGTCCTCATCGGCACCTTTTTCATTTCAGCAAAGGCAGCACTTTGGAGTGTCACAGAGCAGAGGCAAAGCCATGCTCACCCTTGGGGGATGGAGCAGAACTTGTATGTTCCCCACTCTGTACCTAACAGGAGGATTTAGCTTACTTTCACCATCTATGCTGCCCCTTTTACTAACACAAGGTGTGTTTCTTCTCAACATGTAAAATATGCTCAGAGATTTCCTTATTCTTTACTTATTCCAAGATCTCAAAGAGCAAAAGTGCTACAATTAGGCAAGAGGTGAATTTTTAGTTTCTTAAGGGAATATTTGTGCAGTTAAAATGCCATCCTAATCTGCTGTCACTCTTTGTTGCACTGGATCTCTCCTGACTTTCCAGGCAAGGAATAGATTGCCAGTAACTCTATTCTCCTGACTGTGCCGTGGGCTCTGGCAAAGAGCAGCTGAGAAGAAAGACGTTTTACATATTCATGATTAAAAGATAACAGATAACCAGGATCCAGATGTTGGTCTCTGCTGGCCAGCACACAGTGCAATTATTATTCCATTTATAGAAGGAGATGTTGTCCTGCCTTTTCCAGCCACCCAAAAGGTCTTCCATAAAATGGTCAAATACTCTGAAGAGACGCATTCAAAACAAGGAATGAAGAGAGAACGAATCATATTTGCTCCACAATTATTGCATTATAAAAATTTAACATGGCCTCAGCCCTCGAGCACTATCCGTTCCCACAAACTCCCAGGTTCACCGTATCAGGGTGAGCTGAGATTTCCCTCTGCTCCCACACGGGTGCCTGTGGACAGCACTGCAGCACCCAAGTGAAAAGCAAGCAAAATGTGGGCTAGAAGAGAGGTGAGAGCAGCCCCTTCACACCCACAGCCCAGGGCGGCTTCTAATGAGGTCAGTGGGAACAGGCACAAATTGTTTAAGCCAAATGAAGTAGTGTTATTAAAGCTCTTCTCTCTCTGACCTTGGAAAAACTTCTGATTTTGTTTAAAGAACTCAATAGTATTCTAATTCCCTGCGTTCCTGACAAAGAGCAATCCAGCCAAAGCATAGGCTTTCTTTTTGGGGTTTTTTGGTTGGTGATACTCTAGGCTGGAGGAAAGGGAGGGAATAAAAGTAAGTAAGGCTGAAAGGCAGAAGGTTTTCAAAACAGTGACTACAAAAATTATAGTTACCAGGCTGAAGAATGGCCCACAGCTTTAACAAACGTATTACGACAATTTTAACTGTTTGACATCCGGCTATCTGACTGTAATATTTTCATGATTTATCTTAATAAATTGTCAGCTAATTAAGTCCAGTCACAAATTATACCACTAAGTAATACATTTTGCCTAAAAGCATCCACAATTTCATAAAGGAAAAACATGTCAGAGAGGTTAGAAATACTTGAAAAATTCTGACAATCACTACAAATGAAAGCCTGTGAAGTGTATAACTTTATACTGTGTATTCAGACTCTGCATGCCAATACATTAATAATCTTATTTTTCAGCTGGGGACAGGAAAATATATAAACTGTTAATCCATGATATGCAGCCTTTTCCCTTGGGTATTTCTAAACAATGGGAAAACAGAACTTACTGAAGTTGAAAAATAACTTTTTGTGTACCAACATTTCAGTTTACTTTAAAAATATGCTTCTGGCAGCCATAGAATCACTATGTATGTAGTGGTCATTTGTTTACTTACTATCGTAAAAAGTAATAATGATGAAGTTTTGTGGTTCCTATTAACATCACAGTTTTATAATTATACTGTGCATGCCATTTCAAGCATTAGTGGAACTTGACACAAATGTGATTTCTTCAAATTCTTTTGCATTTTCTCTCTTCTCTGGCAACAGTTTCTTATTTCCTAAAATGTACAATACGCAGTAACTTCTGCTTTGATTAAATAATCTGATTTTAATTTTCTTCTCCTATTATAAACACTGCTTGTTCCCATATAACATCAACATCATTTATATGACAGAAAAATATTTACAGTCAGATCATTCACACAAAACCCCAAAATTAATATAGAGAGCTACCCATCAAGTCGTTCCTCTTAAAGTGTTTTTCTTTCATAAAGCCTCAAATCAGTTTGAATCCTTAAGGACAGCATAGATCAACCAAACTTCAGATAATTATCAAGTTCCTGGCCCCAAGCTATCACAGATTTTAACAGAGAACATTTCCAGGAGTTTTGCATGGCCCAAATTCATATTTTTATGACACTACTCTTAGAAACGATGGCACTATTTTGGCTGAGGATTTTGCAGACAACCAAACAGAAACACACACTACCCCTGAGGCAGACCCCAGACAAATTAAAGACAGTGCTTGAAATCTGACGAAATAACAATAAAACAAAAAAAAACTCCAGAGCTTACTAGTGTACTGTGTCAGGAAACATTTACAGCGGTGACTCTACTCACCCCACCACAAAATAAATTCCTACCCAATTACGTTTGCTTTGGCCTCTGTCAGTTTAATGCAATTTCAGTTGGATCTTGGTGGTTTCAGCTTTGTCAGCCCTATCAGGCTTTCACAGCAGGGCAGGAAACCAGGTTGATTTGGATGAGCTGCACAGCAGCAGTACAGGGCAAACACTGCCGACCCATCGTCGCTTCCACTGTGCCCGTGTCCTTCCCACACGCACGCCGCAGGAGCAAAGCTCTCCCAGTCCAGAGAAAACCCTCAGCCAAGCAGTGTGTGTGATGCAGAAAGATTGTAGGGGAAAAAAAGGAAGGATTTTACCCTTCCATTGTTTCAAATTAAAAAAAAAAAAACCGAAGAAAAGTAATAAGGAAACATAAAAGGGCAAAAATCATTATCCACGTCACAGTTCTCTAACAGAGCAGAAGCTTCTGATACTGCAAAAATATCTCAGTAATTATAGTTTAAGAAATAAAGCTCATTCATTAACTCATTTCCTAAAGCAGTATTTTCTGAGTATATCCATTTTTCCCCTTTTACTAACATGACATTATATAACTACTTTATTACTGGTTTTATTGAAGACTTAGAAAGTGGAGTTCCGGACAGCAATGCAGTCACCATTAGCTAATTTAATGGCAAACTCTTCCAAGAATTGTAATTGAATTTCAGCCATTTTCCAAATTTGCTTCTTTGTTATTGTCTGTATTTGAAGAATTAAAATTTTACAAATTATTTTTTAAAATATTCATATCAATGATTATGCAATATCCCTTAATTTTAAAATGCGGATTTTTAAATTTTATTTTTTAACTCAGAAAACTCATCCAGATATCCAAACCATTTTATTTTAATGGTGAATTACGAAATAGCTCTAAGGTCTCTACGATAAACAGAATAGTTCAAAACATCAGAAGGAAAAATTTAATCATTTAAAAATAGATGCCATAAGTAGCAATTCTATTAAAAATTACAGCTCAGTTGTCTATACAAGATTTCTAAAAGAACATCCCAAACTACTATAAATCTCAGAGTTTTGTATATTAAGAAGTTATATTGCCAGTCTCAAAAATGCTCTGTTTAAAAGAGGAAAATAAATAGTCTGTGATTTTGTTACAAAGCACTGGCAAGTCTTACATTACATACACAACTGGGTAGCTGCAATGTTTATAGAAAGACAGTCATTTAAACCTCCACTGAAAGCTCTTAAATCTTTGTTGCTGACAGTTCAGAAGACAAGGAGGAAAAGGCTTTTGCCAGAATCTGCTGTTTTAAGAAAGCAAGACATTCCATTTTTGCTAAAACACTGTCTAAGTTTGTGTAGAAATATTTATGATTATCAACAGAAAACATGCAACAAAAGGTGGGGGTGATTACAGAAACAGAAAATTAATTCAGAAATGGTCTTCTCAGCCAGGTAGCATTAGCTTCTGTTTCTGATTTCATACTCCCTAAAGAAACATTCCATTTCCTAAAGAAAAAACAACACTGGGCTTAAGGATATACCATGAACACTGAAAAATTTAAAAAATTAGTTGTCCAGGATTCCACTAAATTGCAAAAAGTACAGTAATTTTTACTCTCCCGAGGATTTCACCTCTTTTTATCTTAAAGTGTACATGCTGCTGCACAGAGTACAATCACCTATCAGCTTCTCATGCTTAGCTGCAGACAGCTCCTCTTTCCCAGGAGTAGCTCCTGTTCTACTTAAACAGGAAAGGAGCAGCCTTGTTCCAACTCCAGCCTGGCCTTGCCCAGCGCCCACCACCTCCTTTGTGTCCCAGAGCACTTCCACCCACTGCAGCCACTGCGCTCCAGCAGCTCGCTCCGACACCTGCGCCAGGTGTGTGCTCCGGAAGGGAGGGACCTGCGGGGTGGGGATGCTCCGGGAGGCAGGGACGGNGGTGGGGATGCTCCGGGAGGGAGGGAGGGACCTGCGGGGTGGGGATGCTCCGGGAGGGAGGTACCCGTGGGGTGTGACCCCTGCACTCGAGGTCACTCGCGGCAGCCACAGGACCAGGGCACTGTCGGTGGGTGACACAGGGGAGCTCACGCCCCGCTCTGACTCCCTCGGGTTCTGCCTCACCCCACAGCCCCTCTCCTTCCTCTTCCTCCTCCCTGACCCGCTCCTGCTCTCTGCTTTCTGAAGGTTATCAGAACGCAGGGATCATCATCTAGAGACTTCCGCCCCCCACCCCCCAAATAATAGTATTTTTTTACATATATACAATAATAGTATTTTTAAACTGCAGATTATCTGCAGTGCAGCTTATGTGCATGAAAACTGGCATGCTGTTGTTTAAAATCCCTTTTTCAATAAGATGCATTAGCAAACAAAAGTCTACTCACGTAAGGAAATTATGATCATTCTTATTTTGGACATAAACCCAGTATTTTATCAAATATAGTTTCATTTAAATCTTACTAATGCTGAATGATTGTGAAAAAAATTGTGGAGTTTTTTTAAGCCTTAGAGATTTACATCCTCATAAAACTATTTTGCTTTAAATCTCAGGCCTGGCATAGAATGAATTTCTTCTTGGTTACAAAAGGTATCAGCTTACCAATTCTTCTTCTGGGTACAAAAATTTCAAGACAAAATTAGGCTTGCTTAATGTAAAGGCTCAAATTACTTTAAAATACAAGAAAAGGGATATTTCACAGCCTCGTGTAATCTTTTTTCCTATGAGTTAACTTTCTTCTTAAACCGGTTTCTTACTAAACCAGACACCAACATTTTGCAACTCTTCTTTGTGTACGTAAGAACTTCACCAAACTGGACACAGTTACAAAATGCTGCCTTTTCTTAGCAACATTTCCTTAAAGTGATAATTTTTCATGGCATGCTCTTAAAAAGCAATCATATAATCTAGAAAATATGCCATATTTGCAAACTCTTTTGCTCCACTTGCTTCATGGAAAGGAAAAGAGCCCTATTTTGCAGCAGCGGCTGTGGTTTCCATGTCACTGAGGGGCACAGGGCTTGGCTGTACACCCAGCCCGCTGACTCATCAGAACTGCGCTTGGCTGCAGAATGCCATTTTTTGTTAGATCCACATGAGATTGACACAGACCAACAATCCTGGGTACAGGGCTCATGCTAATCAGCCACATACACAAACAAGAGTACTCAACCCACACAAGTTTATCCAATCTGCACGGCCCAGAAAACAGCTTTTCATATCCAGAATGTTGATTTTTAGGACTACTAACTATTTCTTCTCTACTTTTTTTTTCCTCACAGTGGCTCAAGAGCCACGTTTATTTCCCTGCCATGAAACACCAAGGAAGTTTTCATTTAACAAACCCATCTTCTTTTAATACCCAGACTCGAGCACCATTTGATCAAGGATGGTGTGTTCTCCAAAGCAGCTAAGACACCAGCAGCCTTCTTCCACTCAGCTGCAGATGACCCTAATTCTGACAGAAAAGCAGGTCTATGGCATCTCATTAGGAATGTGTACATGCCTGAAGTTACCTAAGACTGTACAGCAAATTTTTGAAAATCTGTTGTTCATTTCCTGAACTTCTCTGTATTTGAATAGCAGTGAAAGCACCAGCTGAAAGGTTAATACCTCATCAAAAGAAACAGCATTTGTCACACTGAGGTGGACAAAAAAAAAGCAGCACTTTGCTGCTGTTTTATCCAGAAAATGTTATCTCCTAAATCAGGATTGTCTACACGTTTTAATTCAGTAAGTGAAAGAAAATTAGCTAACCTTTAAGAGAAAGAAGAGATACATATCACCATGCACATGAAAAAGTTAATAAGTTGTGGGAATCTGCAGAGCTTCTCCAGTATTTTATAATGATTTAGGACATGGTTAAGAAGTATCCACTCTTGCAGCTACCAAAAATTTTTCAAATAGTGTTCATCTTCCAAAGGAAGGGTATCAGTAAATTGAGTGTCATGAAGGAATAGTTTGCACAGAAGCATTGAAGTAATCTGAGCCAGAAAGTTTGACTGAACTCTCAGCTTTAGTTAAACTATGCCAGAAATAAATGGGAATAAACAAACAGATTAGGAAAAGAAGGCAGAAGAAAGTAGTAAGAGTCATTAATGTAATCTTCACTTGCGGAATGGGGCAAATGTAAACTGAAAGGGTCTCTGTGTCTAACAGAGACTATAAAAGGAAGACTGTTTGGTACTAAAACTGTTTTGTGTAGGCTTCTGAAGAAAAAAAAAATATCCCACTAGCCATCCGAAAACTTTACACCTGGCTTGTGAACAGCTTTGGTCCAATGAAGAGAAATAAAGAAACCCCTAAACCTCCCCTAGAGCTTGGAAACTGGGGCCTTTAGAGTTGCTAACTTCACAGGAAAGCCGAACAATGATAGAAAGATCAGAGCAAACACTGTTTTCCCTGCCAGACTCTCAGCCATGGCCTCAGGAACTCAGCCTTTGCCATGGGATAGGAGATGGCTGTGGCAGCACAGTCACCTTCTTTCATGGCTTGAGCCCAGGAACCACAAGGGTGCTGCAGAGGGGGAAACCTCAAACTGGCAGTGTCTAATTTGGTTTTGTTTATGTTCCCATGTTCCCTATTGATCTGCACAGGGCTTAGAATCAACAGCAAAGACCAGCAACCCCTCCAGTACAAACTGCAGAGGCAAAATAATCTCAGAATAATTCTTCCTGCTCCGAATCAGAAGAGACAATCAGATCCAGCAGCCAGCACTGCTGGAAGTGGCCCCGAAGTCCACTTGTTACAAGGCTCTGCACAGAGATCAGTGTGTGTTTCAGTTTGGTGCTGCAGGCTGGGCTTTCTGTCAATCACAGCAGAGGGTCTTCCAGTCTTCGGAATAAAGCAGAACAGGCAGCATCCATGAACGCAGTGCACCAGTCCCATAATGAGGTGAAACAGGTTCTCAGTAGAACAAACGTAATGGGGAGGAGAGAGAGCAAAAGAAAAACAATGCTGAAAATAATCCTTTGGGAACAGTTTAACCCTCAAGTGACTACTACCAGAATCTCTAATTAACAGACACACTGACTCCAAAACAAGACATGGATGTCTAACCTCTAACAAGGACAGGGACTTGGACCTTGAATAGCTTGGACCATGCCACGTGAGAAATATTTGACAGTCACCGAGACATGCCCCACTAGAGAAGCCTTCAGAAGCTCCTCAGGAGACCACACAGTATCTGCATAATAAAACATAATCCTGCTCTCACCACATCATCTCATTTTTTCCATGTATCTTAGACCATTAACAGCTCTCTGTAAATTCCAATACAGAAGGCACAGCACATCCAATGGTTAGAAAAGCCCCTCTGTATTTGCTTAAAAGGAAAACAAGTCAGTTAAGGAAGGCAAACCAAAATATCCTGCTTGCTGACTTTCCATTAGCCGCTTGTGGGACTACCCCACGTCTGTGACCAGGCAGCATGTCCACCAAAAACGCATGACATTTTGGAAGGTCTTTCCTTTCTAAATAAGGATACTGCAGATTTCAATGCTGTCAGCTTAACTTACAGGATACAGGTGTTAGTCGTTCTTTAGAACAAGGGCCCTTCATACACAGGGTACCCTGTCATATTTCAGCTTGCAGAGAAACCAGACTGAGAAATCTTTCTAGTGGTACAGATCACACTGCCTTTATGGAGCGCCTGGAAGACCGTATTCCTTCTCTTGTCACTTAGGAAGAAATTCATTCATCACTGAGCAAAACCCTAGCACCAAGTAACGAGCTTTTCAAGCACATGGTATGTGCATTTCCAGCCAGCATGCCCCCATGCACCAAGGTATGACCATCATTTCACAGATGAATGCCCAGTATTTGTACGTGAACCAGGATTCTTCACATTATGAAATAACAAATGGACTTTGGCCCCTTCAGAAAAGAGAGCAACGAAATACTAGAACAATTTAACAAGCCCATGGTTTGCTGCCTGTGGGTATCCAAGATCCATGAAAGCATGGACACATGATGCTGCAGCCTTGTTCCAAGTCAAGGCTCAGCACTAGCCTGACCTGTACACAGAGCTTCTGACAGTAGTTCTTCTCCCCACTTCCACGTTGTATATTCAGGATTCAGAGGCGCTGATTTATAGTATTGTAATCTTTTCTATTTATTCTTTTTCCATTAAAGTTTGTTCTCAATGCTAACAGCAATTTATTTTCAAGATAGTGGCAACGTAGGGTAGCTTGCACAGTGCATGGGTTGGCATGAAAAATTCCCATGCTTTCAGCACTGCCACAAACAAGTCTCATGGCTAAACAGCCAGGAGAGATCTCTGTCAGTAGCTGGAAAAACCTACCACACACAGCTGCTCTCCAATAAAAGATCAAGGTAGCAATCAAAGAAGGACTGCATCACTTTATTGCAGCAACAGCCTTTTCCATAACTGATGTTTCATCCATACCTTCAAAGGACACTCTCAAATCATGAATTTTATTGTACTACAAAATACTTGCATTGTTCATTCCTAGAAGTGAAAGGAAAGAATAAAACAGACCAATGACTTTGGAATTACATTCTGACTTCAAAGGGGCATTTGTATGGTGGTAGCTTCTGTAACAGCAAGAAAACTACGAACAGCAGGAGGCTGGGAAGACGGATAATTCTGGTGACAGACTGCACAGTAAACAAATAAAAATTAAGCAGATATATTTTTCATGTTTTGTTAAACCAAAGCTTCATCTTTTCTTGTTGTCGCCTCTATGAAGGATTAATCATAACAGAAATTGTCTGCTGTCATTGAAGTAAGGAAATAATAGAACTGAGGACATACAAGAGGCCATCGGCATTTTAATAGAGCCGTAAAAATTCTATGAGGAAAAAAAGTACTGGTTGATAACATATGGTTTCACTTCAGAGATTCAAACATTGGCATTGAAAACAAGGAAGCAGAGGAAGTATGTCCTATAACATGAAGTATTTTTGTTGGAATAGTCAGTAGTACATGGCAAGTGGCATAAGCTTCATTAGTACTTCCACAGCAAGAATCTCTTCTCTACCTATGCAAGGCAATGCACAGAGGCTGAGGGTGGTAAAAGAAGCACTCAGCTGTTTCAGCAGTGTTTGGTTCAAGCTAAGTCACCAATAAAAAAAACCCCAGATTTTTCTATACATCCGTTGTCTGGGTGATGTTTCTCTGAGACCTAATCTACTAACTTTGTGGGCAAAAACAAGCTTTTACTACTGTTAGCTCTGCAAAACCAATATAACCATGGCTGAGCGAGCTGGAATTTTTATTACTGGCAATGAAGTAAAATTCAGACAGAAAACAGCTTGATTGTCAAACCCAAACGTGTGAGTTAGAAAGACTGGCTGTTAGAAAAATCACCTTTTGACTTGTAAACTAAGCAAAGTTTAATCAGAAAGAGACCGACAGAGAACAAGCGCAGAATCTCCTGCTGTCATTTTCACAGTTACTTCTGAAAACAATTCTGTAGGGTAACAACTGCCTGCCCTCTTCCCTTTCTGCCAGCCCTCATCCACCACTCACACGCACAACTGGAGGAGCAAGCTGCAGAGTGCAGAGCTCCAAGTATTCCTGAGGTATGCCAAAATCATACTGGACTACTTGAAGAGGGAAGAGATGTAGAAGAAAAGGTGCAGCTTCCTGGGCAGCCGGAGCTCTCCTCTGCTACACTCTGGGCTCTGCCACTGCCCCCTGAGAGACAGACTTTCCCATTTTCACAACACCAAAAAGTGCAAGCCGAAAAAGAACCCCTTACAGACTTGCAGACCTCCTGTAAGATTCCTGCACACTGAACTCCCCAACACTCGGGATTTAGTCTGCTCCTGACAGGAACTGGAGTCCTTATTGCAGTGCTGGGGACCCCTGTCCCATGCTTTGCCACAGGCAGTCCTCAGTCAGGCTGAGCTGAACAAAAAGGGTGGCTTTGGGCTCCTTCCTCATCTCATTAAAGGCCTGATCTCCTCAACTTTTTGTAAGAGGAGCTACACGGCAGGATGCAGAGTGGTGAGTATCAAAGGTAGCTCTGACTCAGTTTGCTTGAGCACTGGAAGCGAGGGAGCTGTATCACCACAGCACCCTGCACACATCAGTGCTGATGCTTACATAGCTCTCCTACTGCTGCTGCCTGGCCCGGCCTGCTCATTCAAAACTAATTCATGTTTTTCTGGGTATTATTGCTCCACCTCTGCCCGTTAGATACACCAAGAGACTTCTTTATTGGTTTGGATAAGGAAGAATCAAATTGGAAAAAGCAAATCCCATGAATACAATCCTCTACACCTGGATGTGAGATAAGTCTCTCCTGCCTCTATGAAAACAAAAGAATTTTGCCACTTGGCCCACATTAAAACCTCCTTCTATATCCAGGAAACAGTTTTTTAATCTCTGCACAGCGTAAGATTGAGCCAAAAAAGTGAGTTACATGACAATGTTTTACGTATCTGACTTAATCCCAATTTAATAATTTAAACCCTAAATAAATAACCTTTTTTTTGCCAGGGCATTGAGCCACTCTAAGGTCAGCATTCTGTTCCAGGAAGAGCTGCCAGCTCCCTTATCCATCCTTTAGGGACTCCTTTCTCAGAATATATGTGGACATGGCCCATTCCAGCAGGGAAGAAAAAATTGTTATGAGACGATGAAGTCCCAATTTAGACCATATTGCTTAAGACCATGCTTTTGGATATCTTCCTATCAAATGTACTTCAGGTGATTCCAGCACTTGCCTTAGGATCCAAGATCTTATCAAAGAAACCCTAAGTTTTTTAATTTTTAACTGTTGTTTCTTTTCTAACTACCAGAGCCAGCATCTCAAGTACTGAGGCTACCCGGGGCTTCAGCTGTGCCAGGGCTCCCAACCCACATCCACTGGCCAGCAGAGCCCCCGAGGAGGAAGGCAGAGGCAGGAAGGAAGCCCAGAAGACTGTTCCAGCCAGCACCAGACAGGAGCACTGGAAATGCTGTGGTTAACTGGTCACCTGGTTTTGTTTCTGAAGGAATATTAGCCAGTGATTTTTTGTCTAAATTTTTTTCCCATCGGTTGATAACTTCAGTTTGACGGCTTTATTGTTGATTTCCTTTTTTTCCCCATAAATATCTGGGACACTGGATACCGGTGCTATCATTAATTATGCCAGCAGACAAACAAGTCATCTATTTCTGAACTAAATTACTTCTAATTGCACATGCAACTCTTGCACTCTCCTTATGCATAAAGGAGTTTATGTCTTTTTTTAAAAAGTGCATGTCACTACAGGGAGTGAATTAACAGAGAGTTCACTTCCTGACATCATCATCACTGGTTTTGTTGTATTTTATTTTTACATTTTTACTTTGTAAGCCTTGAAGTGTACAACAGCCCTATAAACAGACAGGAAAATATGATCCCTGTCCCAGTGAGTTTGCATTCCAAGACGGGATTTCTTGTTAACACTAATTCTTTCCACTTTCTTGGGCTGATTATCAAAAACAATTACAAAGATCTGTACAAACTATGTGTGCTGTCGCCTGCTAACACAAATAAGATGTATCATTACTTGGGCTTTTTCCTAAATCCATTTTCCACCATGCAGTATGACCCTCTCCTCTCTGCCCTCCCCAGCAACACACTCGGAACACAAGTTACACAACTGAGCATCATACATTGAACTCCCAAGCATAACCAGTCATTCCTGAACATTAGCAATGGCATCTGAAATGCTCAAACCATTGGAATGAGACATAGTTTTTAGATATTTTATATATATTTCCACTTTTTTTTTTAATATCACATTGATTAAGCTTTTGAGTAGCACGTTGCTTCAACAAGATTTGGTATCATTTGTATACAGAAGGAAAAAAACCACAGAAAAATAAATAACCACAACTCAAGTCACAGAAAAAAAAAGCTCCTATAATTTAGACAAAGCTAAATAGCTAAATGAGAATTTCTAATCTAAAAACCATGTGTAGTCCTTGCACCACAGTTGCTTATCTGTCACAGAGCAGACAAGCTACACTACAGCCTTGACTGACCATTATAAATCATTCAAAGTTAACATTTTTCTATTTGACCATCTTATCTTCCTTTATCTCCTGCCTGAGTGAGGAGACCCATGAGTCACTAAGTAAAATATAATTCTAGATCCCAAAAGTCTTTGCCAAAGCACAATGTGATCAGTCTCAAAGATTTTTGAAAGACAAATCTGGTGGCTGGAAATACTGAAGGCCTTTCCCAGACAACTCTTCTTTGTTTATCTGTGCTAGATTTCCTGATGCTAAGTTTCCTTGGGGTAATTTCTAATTCTATGATGCAAACCTTCGCTGGGAAAGGATTGTAAAGTTTAGAAAGACCTACTTAGTAGTCCTAAAAATCTGCTATTTGACTAAGAGCAGTTAAAATCAAGCAATTGCCTTCTCTAAAAAGAGGGGTATTTTCAAAAAGAGAGGAAGTGCCGGCCCAAAGATGTAACTCCCAAGTGTGAAACAACACCATGTGAGTGACATGAAAACATGCAAGAGATTCCTGATCCCAGGGCATATGAGGACGGTGTGGACCACAAAGACTGAGCTTCCTTAGTTTCTGGTTGGAGGGTGTTTACCCTGAAAATGCCAGCAAATGCATGATCTGTGGAACAACATTGTCATGAGCTTCCAACATTTAATAGCCTAATGTTTATAGAGGGCGACACATTTTGGAAGGATGCTATAAAAAAGGCAAAGAAAATTTAAAGAACAAAAAATAAAACAGGCACAGTAATTAGAGTTTAGGTTTATTTTCCATGGACTGAACTGGAAGACGATGAAGTGTAAAAGAAACAACTGCTGAGGTTCAGCAGAGCTTCCCCACAACACACAAACCTAGGCTCCAGAATGTGGGTACAGAGACAGGGGCAAGAGGCTTCAACTCCGAGTCCTGCACATGACTCTGGTTTACTTGCAGACCATCACTTACATGAAACATCACACCACCCTCAATGCAAGCTAGGTGAGAGTCAGGTCTCTCAGTCTATTCACACTACTCAAAAGAAAACAAAGAGGACCAGTTTGTGGCCCCAAATCAGAGTAGGGAGCTCCTGGGTGAAGCTCCAAAAGCAAAACAGAACTTGTGGGCCACCTTTCAGTAAAAGTCACCAACCCTGCAAGTGCAAGAAAGGATGGATATTAAACATATAAAAGAACAGTTAATTATATAGAGATACAATGAACATGACCCCATGGAAAAAATGGGAATTATGACCGTTGTTAGGAGTGTATTTGGAGGAAAAGTAACAATTCCTTTCACTCAGCCCCTGTCAAAAAGAAAGTTGTCACAAAACCAGCTTGAGCTTCATTACTTCGGGAAAAACGTTGTAAAACTCCTAGTAAGGAGAAAAATCAATTTCCATTTCAGATCAAAGTCCAGTTTGATCACAACTATTCATGCAGATATTCCCTTTACATAGCAAGTATCTGAACTGACATGGTTACAAAAATAAATGAAAAATGTCTAATTTTTGTTATGAAATTGTGTCAGCACCAGCTGAATCATATAAGACTAGGAGTCCATGATTAGTGTCATTTATGACAGTTTCTATTCATAGTTAAATAACTAAAATTCATGTCCACAAACTACAATCAAGCAATTTACACATCAACTGATTATTTATGTTTTGTGCTATGAAAAACAAAACTATTTTTCTCCACAATGTTACTTCTTTCTGTTAAGCAACACAAGAACACACCTACAATTTAAAATGTCAGTATGGAAAACATTTTAAGCATAGAACAGCACTGCAGTTTTGAAAGCTTTCTGAAAGACGAAAAAAATCATTCTTCTAGTACAGCAGATTAGAAATAAGTTTACTGCATTTTAGCTGAAGTTAGAGAAAGAAATTACTGGTTTGTTTATTTGTGTTTGTGTACACATCTATGAAAATACTCCTCTAATATCAGATTGATTTATAATAATGGCCTTTTAAGGGCTATTGACCTTGCTGCAAATGATTAAGAGTACACTGTGTATACTAAATAAAGATTTTCAGGGAGACATCTGCTTACTAGCTATGCCTCTTTGTAAGCAAGGTTCTGCCATTTCCAGGATAGTGTCCTGTGCCAGAGGCTGGGAAGAAGCTAGACCTTCCTCAAAGACCTTCACCCAACAGAAGTACTTCATTAAAAAAAGCACTGAGAGGAGCTGATACCAGTTTTGTCAGTGAGAGGACAAATACTATTCGTAACCCCAAAAATTACAGATACATGCATTTATGAGCACTAGAAACATGAAAATGGCAGTCAAAGGTAGAATATAGTGGCAAAAAGAAGAAAAGGGGCTGGAGGAAGAAACCTCTGCTATGTGTGACTGAACAAGAAAAACTACAGATTACCACAGATGACAAAGTAAGAAGGTTAAGCAGAAACAGGCAGTAAAATGGGGATTTTGCCACAGAGGCAGCTGTGGTGTGACATTTCCATCACAAATTGCCACAATTTTCCATTACAATCAAACTGTCAGCAAATCACACCTGATAATTCAGTATAATCCATACTTATTGTAAGCATTATTATACGTACTTGTCCCATACTCAAACATAAATCTGGAATAGTTTCATGAGGTAATTATTAACATTAAGTCAGTTCTAAACAATGCAATTAATTAACTGAGATTGCAATTTTTCCTTAATAACCTGAAGTCACAGAATGCAGAGCCACTTACAGCCTGTTCTGAAGAGCAGTGTCCTTATAGCAAAAGGCAAACAAACAGCAACAGAGGACAAAGGCCATTAACAATCATTTATTTGTCCTAATTCAAGGACTGTTCCCCTCTCTGTTTGTTCTGCTGCCTGGTCTAGCCTACAAAGTCTTGCTGACAAAAAATACGTTTTCTTCCCAAAGGTTTGCAAATATTCACATCATGATTTCACACCTCGGCCAAACGATTTCCTGTTAAATCTGTCTGTCCAAAAGAGGAAAAACTCCAAAAAAGCACCAGCGTGGTGGCAGCATTCAGAGTGCTTGCAGAGTTCCTTGGAGCTCTCACTGCTACCAATTCTGTCTGTAAAGGCACCATAAAAGCAGGCAAGTGGCTCATAGGCATCAGCTGCCAGAAACTATTACAGTCCAAAGGCTCAAAAAGGAGCAAAAGGCTCCATGTGCTCACTTCACTTCCATTTCACTTGCACAGTCCTAAATTCCTGGCATAGGCATAACACAAATGTCCTGGGAAATGGACATTGCAAGTGGAGCTAACATTAGCAAAACTGGTTTTGCTGGTGTACTTTACACCAGTTCCTCAGCTGAAACAAGCTATTCTAACAAAAGCATGCTTCCCTCTATCCACTATCACTATATCCATACCAGAGATCTTTCCCAATTTAAAATACAATTAAAATCCCAAATCCCTCACTGATATTTCTAATCTAGGTAACATTCTTCATACAGTCCTGGCCTTGACTGTATTAAGACTTCACCTAAACCTGTCCTAAGTATGGTTCCACAAGGCAAGAAATACAAGAAAGCTTTCTACTGTGGAAAAGGCTATACCATTGTATTTGTACTCTCAGATGGCATAAACTATGCTGCAACAAGCACAGTAGTATCAGTATTGCTCTAATTAGGAGAGGACTTTACCCTACTTATGTCAGTAAGAAATCACCAACATGAAGAACAGAGCACTGCAATACTGACATTTCAGGTGAGAGGAGATGCCCCAGCAGCTAAGACCCTAAACATTTGTTTCTGTAACATCTGATGGGTCCTTTCAAGGTCATGGGCAGAAGAAGTTTGCAAGTGTCTCCAAGAGCATCTACTCCTTCTCCAATACAAACTGAAGAAACCTAGCTAACTGAACTGCAGTCTTCACTGCCTTCAGCAGGTCTTTTAGTAGGGCTCAGACTGAATTGTCTATATTATCAGGAGAGAAAGGGACTCAGGACAAAGCACAGAACTAAACATCCATTATTTTATAAAGAAACAGATAACAGTCAAAAGAATTGCACATGTATAATCATTTTTTTAAAAAGCAAAAAAAAAAAAAAAAAAAGGTAGACCTTTAATCAGTTTCGCACAGGAGCTGCAATCCACTGACTGTTTTAGAGTGCTTATGCTTTTTAACTATCTAAAAATGGAAATAACTGTGGAGCTCCCCAGCATGCTGGGGCATCCAGGGGCTTTCTTTAAACACTGCAAAACAGTACTCTCTCTTACGACATGAGCTCTTAATTTCTCGGTTCAGAAAAGCAGACAGCACTTCCCTACAGTGCATAGCTGGGCAGTTCCAGAGCCTGCTTCTTCACACAAAATCTTTGAAAGATGACTGTTAACTAAACTTGGCTTAATTAAATTGACAATTTCACAGCTACTTTGAACAGCTCATTAACTGCAGGCTACAGCTTCTTTGCAGCCAAAGCTCCACAATACATCATACAGGGAACCTGCTGACAGGAGCTACAACTTCCAACTCATGTTTCAAGAGATCAGATTTATTACCGAAGTCCTGCTTCTTCTAAAGCCAGTTCAGGCCTCATATAAGAGACACTGAAAATACTTTGCTCTGCAGTACAGCGCTACACATCACTGCAGATAAACTCTGCATGTTTTACATGGGCTGCCAGGCTGAGAGTTGGTGCTGGGGTGAGGATAAATGGTTGTGGCTCAGCTACCACAGCTGAGGGTTTACCAAGTCAGGGGGTTGTATTCTACTTAAATTAACCGCAAGCTAATTTGGCAAACATCCTGTACATACATATATAGCCCTTGGACAGTCTGCTCCTGTCTGTTCCAGGACAAAAGTATCTGTAGTCACAGCAATCAATTAATCTGCGTTTAAGAACTTGTGTTTAAACAAATTACTAATGCCGGCCTCGGATCGTTCCTCGGTACAGAGGTCAAGGCTTCCCAAATGTAACTCAGACTCTTAAGGATATGAAGACCTCTTGCAGCACCCAGCAAAAGCACAGGGGCAGTGCTGTAAGCCATAATCCCTTTACCCTGGCAATCCTCTGTCACGCTTTTTTCTCTGCATGATTGTTTTATTGGTTTGCCTTAAAAAATCATTAAACTATTTTAGGATGGGCTAAAGGACCCTCTTTTAGAAGAATCTCTTAGAAATTCTACCTTCTGTCTTGGGACCCCCTGATTTTGGGACAGATGATGAAAAAAATACCGAGCCCTTCACCTACATGCCTCTCTCTGCAAAATGGAGGGAAAAAAAGAGAAGAAAAAAAAAAATTAGGTATGATACAAATCCTTGTACCTCTTACAAAGTGGCAGGAAGCAATAGTAGTCAAGCATTTAAAGATTCCCAGGTAATATTTCACATGAGTATTTACTGAGTGTACTGTTACAGGGGTAAGTGGAAACCAGATGCCAAAGTAGCCAAAGGGATTGGCCACAGCCAGGGAAGCACCACTTGGATTTCAGGTGAGCTCAACACAACTCACATGCTTGGTACCTTTGTCCTGGAACGGAACAGCCCTGGCACAGCAAATCCTAACAAGTGGATGCAGCCGGGTACTTCTCTGATCAGTCAGCTGGAATGTCAGTCAGCTGGGGAAAAAATGTAAGGGCCCATTGACCAAAAGTATCAGGTTCCCTGGAGGGGGTTGATAGTTCTTCCTTGCAGGTCATCCATGGAGAAAGGGCAAGAGACTACACGGCCTCACTGCTAAACACACACTTGAGAAAACAACAGACTGAGGAAGACTGTGTCCTTGTTCAAACTGACGATGGGAGAATTTATGAGGTTTCTCAACTTTTTAGGACAAATCCCTTCTCCATAACGAGGTAAATATCCCTGTGGAGACAACTGTGACTTCTGCAACTAAACCATGCCTCACAGAGACCTCTGAGCCTTGCGAGTGCTGGACCCCACCACTTACACTCTCCACTGGCCTCTGGTCTTGGTTTAATTTCAGAGGGATTGACAGAGCAGTGCATCGTATCAGGGAGGCACCTCCTAATCCACATAAATCCTGTGCACCCAATAAAAGGGTGAAAATCACACCTACCTCTTAACACCCACAGCCTGCACTTCCTAGCACAGCTCAAAGGCTCTCAGAAGAAATGGAGGAAAAGATTGCCATTCCCTGATCCTGCACCAGGTCTATTTCATTTCCATAGTCCTTAAAATTCTCTGGTTTGCTTAGACTTTGTAAAACAACCAAACAAGGTTACCCCACAAAGCAAAAACTACCCCATGAACAGTGTCCCACAAACTTAGCAAAGCACAGCAGGAGAGAGTTTATATTGCCCAAAGAGCACAAGAGAGCCTTGTAAGAGCTCTTAGCAACCAGAACAGCCAAGATAAAGTTAGGAGAAAACTTCAGAGCTATGTAACCTACAAAAAGAAGTTGCTTTTGGTTTAATTGGCAAAATAAGAGATTGCAATTTCAGCTCGCTATTTTTGACAGTCCAGCTACAACTCTCACTGTAAGTAATTCATAAGAGAGCTTAGCATTTTAGAAAATTTGAACTTCAGTCACGCTCCTCTGAAAATTTGGTGCTTGGCAATGTTCCCATGGTCACACTGTGACCAGAGGCTAAGTCTGTGGATGTGACAAGCCTCTGGACTTCCCACACCTCCCACCAACCACTGGCAGGGCTTGCTCTGTCTGCCCCACTCTAACTCTGAGGCTCTGCACTGATACAAACAAACAAGAAAAAAAACCCCTTCCAACTGTGTTGGGAAAAAAAAAACAAACTTCCAACTTACAAACAGTGACAGCAGAATTATGTTTCTCAGAAAACTATCATAAGTTGATACATCAATATTTATCTCTCGAACCAACAGTACGGAATACCCAACAAAATTTCTTTTTTTATTATTTGCTATCAAACCAGAAGGCTGCCACTACTGCCTGTCCTTCCAGGACAGACAGGCACTACTTCTGCCCTTCTCACCAAACCCAAGGGGGAGAGGGAGCTTCCTCACTGAGCAGCTTCATTAGTTCAATGAGTTTTTAGTAGGCTCAACGAGGACCATAAAAGCTAAATCTCTCTTATCTCGAAGAATCTGGTCTTTCCTACTAGGTACCACTGCCAGAGGCAACTGCTTTTTGGATAAAACTTGGTTCCCAACAAGCTACTGCTCTAATACATTCACTTTAAAGAGCTGTAATTTGCAATAAATTTTCAGAAAACATCAATCCCTCCTAAAAAGTAAGTAGCTGCCCCAAAGTAAAATATTCCATACTTTGGAAAAGGTACAATGTGAGATTATCTGCTGAGGGAAGAAGTGTCATTGGTAGGCTTGGGGCTGTGAGTGACAGCACTGCCACAGAATTTGAGCTGACTGTTCTGACAGATCTCAGCTCCACAGCATTGCACAGCACGGAACAAGACCACCACCTCCAGAACTGAGGACACGCGACATCACTAATCGACAGTACAAGCAAACAGCCCTTTCATCTGAAATTCTGCAGAAAGCAGATCCATTCCTGCCAAAGACAAAAAAGAAAACCCCAAATACTAAGTAAAGGAAAAGTTCCAGCAGCATCAACAGCAGCATGAAGCAGTGTCTGAGTTCACAGGACTTACTTTTCCTTTTGTTAACAAAACAAAAGCTGTTTGGGTTCGCAAAACCCCCTTCGCCTGGCTTTGAAATGTTTCATTCCTCTAAAATATCAATTTTACCCTCAGGTTTTTTCATCTGCAGGACACTCTGACCTACGTATGAAAAAAAAACTAGCTACCGTGGTCGCGAAGTCCTCTTCAGAATGCAAAGCCATACTTAGTTACAATTCATGTCCCCTGCTTTCTTCTAAACTCTTTCCTTGGTTGTTTGTGGTCCCTGCAACAGTATCTGCAGAAACAAACACATCAACCATTCCCACTGGTGGTGTTGCAGCGATAAGTATGTTCTAACACTGGTTTGGAAATTAATTCTCCATCCACAAATTCCACTCAAGAGTACAATTTTTCACTGCACTCGTCAATCAAGTTTTAAGGACATAAAACTAAAATATCAGTATCATATTACACGCCAAAATGGTGAAAAATGAAAAGTAAATCAGTATGTTCAGACTAAAGACAGAAGAGGAACACGAAGAACTCTTCTCAGTTTTGTACCTTTAAATAGATCTGTTGCATCTTTCTCCAAAGCACACCCTGCCGAGGGCTGCTGGAGACCAAGCCCTGCGCACATGGCCACAGCTGGGCCTGAGTGCAGCTCTTGTGTTCCTGGGTGCGTGGTGGCCCTGGTCCTGCATGACACAGAATTAACGCCAGGCATCCAAGTGGCAACAGACAGCAAGCTGGCCAGGCAGCCACACACTAACCAGGGGATGTCTGGATCACTGCTGCATCACTGCTTACAGAATGATCCTCAGATGCACGTGAAGAACTGCACAGGTACAAGTCCATAGGAAGAAAAAAATCCTTTTGAATGCTTAGAAATTCAAAGGTTTAATTTTGAGAGTCACCACTCTCAAAGTTACTCTACCTAAAGCCACAGCCATGACCCTTGAGCCCACAGATCTCTACAGGGTTGAAAGAGTGTCATTTTAGTAAGAATTTGGCCCACTAATAAATCTCTTCGGTATTTAAAAGTAATACTTTGCTTTGGTTTGAAAAATAGAACACAGACATCTTGCCAGAAATCCCAGTGCCATCCACACTTCAGCACAAGCTTTGGATTCCAGTACTTATAGACATACATTCTGATACTCATCCTATGGTGAAGTATTTATCTTTGAGCTCATGGAAAAGTGCAATTTTTACCAGGCAGTTAAACTGTGTGCAGGACACATCACTTCTGCTTCAAGTTACCAGAGTAATAGGTGTGGCTGTCCTCAACCATTTGTGGAATTTCTCACCAAACTTATGAAAAGTTATGAAGGAAGGAAAAAAAAACCCTTAAAAATTGGAAGGAAGAGCAGACAGTATTCCAAAAAGAATACACATCTGCAAACGAATCATCTCAGCTCAACGTTGATCTTGACCTACCTACATATCCCACAGATATGTTTGTGCATTTAAACCTGGAATTAAAACCACTGCTGTAAAATAGAGTTCTACACCTCAGTGTCAGAAGAGCCACAACTCTGATAACTCAGTGTGAATGAGGAGCATCTTTCTAATGATGCAAAAGTGTAGCTACTCCTAAACACAGGAAGACTGCATTCAATGCGGATCAAGGTTCTTTTGTCGTGCTTCAATTAACAAATTAGCACGGGTTTTTTTCAAACAAGATTCTTATAAAGAAGGTTTACTTCGCTGATCACTTACTGAGGTTGTTTTTCTGATTAAATTTTATTAGAGATAACAGAACCTCAGACTCAAAGACAGAACAGGATAGTAAATGTGTAACTTTAAAAATAAGTTGTCTTTTAGTGGCAAGTGAGATGAAGCCTCATAAAGTTTCCACTGTATCCCAGCGGGGAGCTAAAGGTCACTGCTAACTCAAAATGAAAACAATGGGAAGTAGAGGACGCCGTTCTCTCATATTTGACCAGTGATTCTGTGTTTTCTTTGAATGGATTTACTTAGGAAACTGGGAAATCTAAAACACAATGGAAAGATTTCAGTGTTACCATTTTCTCCGTAATAAGATCAGTAACCTGTTCATGTCACTACATAAAATGTTTAATTTATAAAGCAAAATACCTCTTCTTTGAAAAAGGCATAAAAAATGTTTGGTTTCCTACACAACTTTCAAATTAACATGCGAAATAATTCTGCTTTTGCACAAAAAAGTGAATTTTAATGTCTAACAAAGAAATAGACACATCTTAAATCTGTTAAAATATTATTTAACAAACAGTTTAATATATACTCTGATTTTTAAAAAAATCCTTGAAACAGTATCAATTTGGTTCACTCAGAAATGAAAGATCCATCTGGCCAACAAAGATATTTTCTTTACACCAACAAAAACATGTTATCCCAATTTCTCGGGATCTAGTGCTCAAAAATTGTCTATCACGTAATAAAGTGGCAGAACCAAAACCCACATTTCCTCCCACTCCAAGCAAGGATGGGAATCCTAATTTGAGTCCCTCATGTTGGAATCAGTCTTTTTCACGAGCAACATTTTATTCCCAAAACTGCTTTTAAATCTTGAATATTCCTTTTTCATTCCAAGTTCTTCTGCTACGCAAGGACATTAACTCTCTACATTATTTCTGCAGACTACATCTGAACATTTAAAACACTATCAAAACCCATCTCAAATTACCTTGTCTACCACATTCAAAACATATATAACCTAAGTTACGTCAACACATTTCCATGTCAAAAAGCAGGTTCTAGCCCTCTTCCTTTCTCCTGGAACAAAGCCATACATGTGGGAGCTGGCTTACAGAGTGCTAAGGCTTTTACTTTATGTAGAGTGACAAGAGCTACAGATTTTACAAGAAGGAGAAGAAAAGGGCCTGGGAGTTTGATTTGAGGCCAACAGTACAACGCAAAGCAAAAGAGAACGGTCTGGAAGAATGCACAAATTAGAGACTCCGCTATTTCATTTCACAGCGTGTGTAACAACATCATTTATTACATTTTGGCCCTAAAAGGGGTATCAAGAAAGAACCTAAAAGGGGCTGAATGCCGAAATCTTTTTGCAAAGCAGAGGACTTTAACATCACTTTCTTGATGCCTTTGAAAACTTAAAAATCTGACTCTGGGCAATAAAACTATTTAGTATGTCATGCACATTAAAGCTATTCAATTTGTATCTTGTCATCCTGTGCCAATTTAAATTATAGTCAAATGATGATACCTAATTATTTTACCCAAAGAACAGACAGCAATGTGTAGAATGTCACAGGACCAAGCAATTTCCTACTGAACCTCCACTGGATGAATGGGTCTGATATATAAAAAAACCCAAAATTCACATGGAAAACTGAGCTTGGGACATGAAATCACGCTCTGTGTACAACCTTGGAAACACTGCTAACAATGTTTTAATTCCATCTATGGCTGGTAAAGCAGTTTACAGTGTGGGCATATTATATCCATACACACCACCAAAATAGAACACAATGCTAAATTGTTCTCCTACATGTGCAGGTGCTTCTGTGGCCCCCTGATAAAATGACAACTTACGTAAATCTTGTATTGAAACTATTTCACCTTGAGGCCAGTCTGCTCATTATCGTATTTGCTTTAAGTTTCTTTCACTTTTTGCTGAGAGCTAATAAAAGCTTTAGCTGTCCGTATCTCAAAATACTTGTTTCTTCTTTGAGGACTCATTTGAAAGTCAGTTGGCATTCCAACTGCTCAAAAAGTGGAATATGTTCAGTGCATTGTTACTATTGCTTAAGTAACCCAATTCTGGAGTCCTTTCTCAATGCGACAGTCAAGAGAGGTGAACAAACGCTCATGTAATAACTAAAACAAAACAGCAATTTATCACTGTTGGTAGTGGCGACTGCTGGATATAACAATTTCAATGTATGTTAAAAATAATTCTTATTCAAATACCTCTCCCTTTCTTGACATGGACATTTACTTGAACATGAGTAACAAATATTAAAGCATGCAAAATGGAAAGCAAAAAACAGTTTCCAAACAGTATTTTTTCTTAGTTTCAAATGAACCATGAACAACTTTCTTAATAAGACATTGTTTATTGTCATGTAGATTGTAAGCATCCTCTAATCTCTACAGTTCATTGAATAAGAAGTATTTGCAAGCGGGTGTAACCATTTCGTATCTTTAATTTATATTTAAATTTATCATTTTGGATGTAAAAACTGAATTGCTGGCACCTTAAATAGGAAGGAAAAGCTGGTAACTTGTATTGGAATTCCACACCACAGGTGATATTGGGAATGGTACAAACTCATTAGTACATCACCCCTCGTTATTCTGCCTGGCTTGTAAGTACATTCTACAGCTCGAAAATTTCTCACTGTGGGTGTATTTACATTTCAATCTGAGCCATACAATTAAGAATACAAAAGGTATTGAAAAGTAAGAAAATACACAGTAAGAAAAATATCTAGAACTGCAGAAATAAAGACTTGGTTTTAAAACTTCCTCTATCGACAGATCCAGGTGGCAGAAAAGGAAAATCTTAGTACTTAACTACATAAAATGGTCAGGGAAGAGAGAGCAAACTCAGACAGCAGCAGTGAAGAACAACAGAAAAGGCACAAAAATTTTCAGCTGAAAGGAGTTTCAGTGTTTTTACCAACAATAAATACTCCAAATATTCAGGGTCTAACCTTGCTCATCTCAGTCACACAAAAAACTGCCCTCAGATGAAGTGACGTACCTTGCATGAGTTGGTCTGCATGACAAGAAGAGGTACCAATAACAATGCTTTAAAAATTGAAAACGCAGCTTGTACTGTCTTTGTAATGTAGCCATCTATACACTGTGAGTGAGTTATAGTTTGGGGTTTTTTCCAATTTACATGACAAACAACAAGAAATTTAAAAAGATAAAAATTAGACCTAAATATTAACCCAGTTCACATGTCACTACACCACTTCACTTTGTACAATTTAAAAATTAGACTCCCATCCCCTGGAGAAAGGGTTAATGCCTTACAACAGCATAAGAAGTTATCAGTCTGAAAGTCTGGAGCCCTAAAGATTGAGAAAAGTTCATGTATCTCAGCGTGGGAAGGATCCTCTCCGTGGAAGCAAGGATCTCTGTACAGGAGAGCTGACGTCAGTGGAAGTGGGAGGGAAATGGTGATGGGAGGTTTGTCAGGGAAATGATTGAGGGCAGTTTCAGTGGGAACAGGGAGGATTCAAGAGAGGGTGGATGGCCTCAGTGGAAGCATGGACAGAAAGCGTGGGAGTATCAAAGGGAGGGAGTGCTCATGTGTTCCAAGGGAAAGGAATTAGCAGACAGGGAGGAAAAGAGCAGACAGCTTAATGGACTAAATAACGTGCTGTTAACTGCTGAAATGAGATCCACTTCAGCACTGCAGGTACCATATAGCATACAGCCTATGCAGAATTATGCAACATGGGTTTGCAGTGACTGCAAAATTCACAGGCAATTTCAGGGTTCGAATGCAGAAAGCTTACTGGCTGTAGGGGCATGGATTTAAACTGGCTGCCCGCATCAGCTGATAAATCAAAATACTGTTTCGCATTTGGTCCTTCTGGCTTAGGAGTAATTTTAATTTAAAACAAAGGAAGTTTGGATTTACTCTCTGATCCCCTTGCACCCAAACGCACATATTTCTGTATTAAATGTACCCGACAGGGAGAGTTACACAAGGAAAGAGGAAGGAAATCTTACATACGTAAAAGAATGACAGAGCAAAATCAAGGTGCTACAGTGTATATTAATGCACTGGAGAAGAGACACACACACACAGGATGCTGGGATAGCATATGATTATGAATATCCAAGCCAATTTTAAATAAATGCCCATGAAGTCCTTACGCCTTTCAGAATTTACTCCATTTATGTTACAGATTAAACAGTTATTATTCTAACGGTGTTTAAGCAGGTTTCTGTAAATCCAAGTACCCCCACCACAAATTCAACTACAAAAATGTCTGAAAATCGTAACTAATATATACGAAAAAGACAGACTGTCACAATTTTGAGTCCCCTTTCTTGGGATTTTTAGAGTTAAAACAAAAATCATGGAAACTCTTCTTTGCAACAGTACTGGTTAAGTGTGATTTGATATTCTTTACGTAGCACTGGATAATCAAACCCCAGTCCTTGCATCCACGTCCTGCTCATCTTTCACTAGTACAGGGTTTAATCTGTGGAGTCAATACATTGAAAATTAAGAGAAGAGTTTTCATGACTGGTTCACTGTTTAAATATGGCATTTATTCCAAGATGCTCATAATTTTCAAATAAAAGCCACATATGAAAATACGAATTAAGGAGCAAGATACAGGTGCCACGACCTAAAAGGGGTCTTCCATTTCTCACAGACTGCCACCATATTCAAACACAACAGAAATAGGTGTTACAGCATTTACCTCTGCACACACACACTTTAACATTATTCTGCAATTTTGAGTGGATTAACTTCGGGTTTCCCATACTAGGAAAGAACAGGTAACTTTTTTAGCTACAGTTTACAAATGGATGCAAATCACAAAATATAGCGTCCTCACACCACACATCCAGAAAATGATCCTCTGCTATTTGACCAGGAGAAAGATATAACAAGACACGAACACAAAACCAGAGTAAGTCGAGGGTTAATTAGCAATAGGTATAAAGCCATTTTACAATTAACATGGGACTTTTTTTCTTTTTATTACATTTTCTGACTTGAAAAATGTGCGCTGTAGCTAGCAAACTGATTCAATAAATATTATTTCACTATGAGTTATACATGTTTTGATAAACTCAACCCTAATGCCAGCCAAAGTGAAAATATGAAATTTACACACAGGCCAAATTTTGTTCATAGCTCTAACATAGCATTCTGTTGGCTTTAATCTGACAATATACAACAATTCAAAGTGCCCTAAAACCAAGTGAAAATGTCATTCAGGCAGGTTACTGGTGATTCACACAAATTCTGGGTGACACCACCAGTGCCCAAAGCACACCAGGTTTGCAGCATTTTGTGTTTGTGTGAAGGAATCCCCGGGGCCATAAAGGGTGTACTACACACTCTGAGAAATAGCAATGGCTCTTAGTATCACCCCAACTCTTACAGTTCTTCCTCAAATCAAAAACCTTCTTAATTACAAAACAGCACAACATCCTGCCCAATGCTCCTTTTGCCTTCAGGAATTTCAGGCTCCTGCACGTTGTCTTCAATTTTCTCACACTTTCTTTCTTTCCAAACAACTCCACTGTGCTGTGAAAACTGCTCTCCAGTGATCCCTCAGTCCGGCACAATCTCTGAGACAGCACAGTTATCTAGCACACTAAGAACTGCAAATCTGACCGTACAACACACACTAATGATAAAAGCAGAGAGTGAAATAACACATTGCCTGACAGCTCTAAAGACTAGTACAGGATTTTGCACATGAAAATAATGTAGACGTGATGTGTAAAACTGATTTTGTATTCAACTGATCACAATCAGAACTCCATTTTCATTTCTCAAAACCCATCTTTCACAGAACTGAGCCAAAGAGTGATGACAAGGGCAGAAAATGTGACTGAGTGATAAAAATCGGAGTGACTGTCAATGAGATGACAGCATGCATACAAACCAACAGCACCTATAGTGTCTGCCTGAATTATCCAAACCTAGTGACAAGAATTTGTACAAAGTTCTTGAAGGTGAACAACAAAATTTAACACAATTAAGACTGCTTCTTACACATGCTTCTAGAAACAGATTTGAGGGATTTTTCCCCTCATACAATCACACAGAAGACAAATTCACAGAAAAAAAATTTTAAAAGAGTATTTTTGACTTAGGTTTTGTAACATGCAGTTTTAATCGCTATTAAAAATTCAGCTAGCAAAACAATTGCCAGGACTTTGATGACAACTTAAGCTTCCTTAGTGTGGCTGCCGTGCTAAATGTGCCGTGAGCACATCTATCGCGTGTGAACAGGGCCGTAAAGTTCATTTCCTGTGCAGTGTTGTTAAAACAAAAATTTAGTTTAGTACACCACCATTCAGCTTCATGTTCTGCGTTAAGTATTGTTAATTCCTCCCCAGCTCACTACTCTCAAAGTGTCTGCTAATTTTCTAGACATTTTTTAAACTATGAAACTTATTAAACCATGAATAAATATTACTAAATCTGAAGGAAAACAATCGAAGAAAATCACCCACATAACTGAAGTAAATTATTCCAGGTCAGTACTCTAGAAGTCATCTTAATAAGCAAGTGAAAACCCTAAGAAAACAACAAATCATGAGAGTTTCTGTTAGTCTGCAAAACACTTGACATTCAGCTAGATTTCACTTGCACCTCAAGCCTGTATCTTTTATTTACAGCATGTGTATCTCAGTTCTTATCACAGCAACCAGAACAGATCAGCCATGTTATATAATATCCCCAGGACTGCTACAATGTGATTTTTCTTACATTTGCAACTACCCATTTTTACAAAATAAAAATAGTTTCCAAAAAAAAGCAAAGATATAATCCAAACCTATAACATTAGGAGCTAAAGTACAACCCATAAATAAACAGTCAATCGATTAAAAGCAAACAGACAAGCAAGCACTCCACACCACTAACTGTCTCACTTCCAAGAAAATAATCACAAATCCCAATTTTTTTTTCAGTATGGGTCTGTCAACTTCATATAGTCTTGTGTCGTACCTTTACTTAAAAGTATGGGCTCAAACACATGGAAAAAAAACGCAGAAAACCACTCTATTTGGAGCAACAGACAAGGTCAACAAGTTGTTAACGTAAATCAGTACCCAGAGCAAAACACGCTGCCGCTCTCCCTTCAACTTTCCGAATGGAAGAGGTATGCAAAGCGATCAGCCCAGCTCGCTTCAGACCGCGATCGGCCCCTGCTTCCAAAGGGGACAAGGCATGAACAGCCACCTGGGACGAGCCCGCACAAACTCGGGGGTCAGGACACCCCCCGGGCACGGCGCAGCCCCACCGCGGCCGGCGGGGCCCCCCAGGTTCACAAGCAAGACCCGTGCCCCCGGCTCGAACGATCGACGAGGACAATTAGCATCGCTCTCCTTCCCACAGTTAGTAAAACTCATTTTGTGGAATGAAGAAAGAGGCTTGGGTACCTCTACAAAGTCGCCAAGACACTGATTAGTTTACAAACGAAAGTAATAGCCCAAGCCAGGAAGAGCTCCCGCACAACGGCAGGAAGACTCCTTGGGCTCAACCGCTACAGCCAGCTCTGTTCTGAGAGAAACAGTGCTCATGTTTAGCACCCTTTTTACCTTAACACTGGATCTGCCGGTCTGGGCCTCTGCCTCCATGCTCTGGCTGTTCTCCCTCTTGTCTTTCTTAGAGGAATTAGTCCTCGCCTCATAAGTGGATGTGTTGTAGCATTTAATGAATAATCCTGGGACGGGGTTGCCTTGCTGCTGTTGAGACATGGTTGTGTTGGTCTGGTGAGGGAAATTGTACTCCTCAGACTCATTGCTACTGTGACAGATCACTCTGCTGTCAGAGAGGTTGGTGCTTGGAACACAGCCCATGCTTTGTGGCCACCTGGGGAATACTTCTAAATTGTATATATATACGTGTATATATATGTATATATATCTCTCCTTCCCGTTGATATTTTCCCCCTGCTTAATTTTTTTGTTAACAGGTTGAATCTCTCTCCTGCGTCTCCGCTACACTCTGAAGCATTGCCATCGGTCCCTTCTATACCACCAGAAACGTTCTGTTCTCCTTGTCCTCCAGGAAACAGGTCCTTTTATCTCAATCTCAGCAGTGGGCTGGGGAGCTGGAGGGGAGGGAAGGGGGGAAATCAAGAACCGGTCGACTTCGTATTTTCACAGATTATTATTAATTTGTCTAAGCCATCTGAGAATCTTGGTAAGGTTTTCTTTCCTTCTGGGAAGAGCAGGAAAAAAAAAAAAAAAAGGGAAAAAAAAAGCAAAAGCAAAAATAACAAAAAAATCCCAAGCCCCAAACCACACACACCCCGGCGTCGGCTCGGCGCTCAGAGCGGCCGGGGGCACGGCACCATCTCCTCCCCCGAGCCCGGAGCACGGCGCATTTTCCACCCGGGCTTGCTCCGCGTTACCGATTAACCCGGGACCGGGCCGGGGGCCGCTCCCCACCTCCGCGTCCGCGCTCCCGCCGAGCAGCGCTCACTCCTCGCGGTCCCGCTCGGCGCTGCGCTGTGCCGGGGGTGCGCTTTGGGGTGTGCTTTGGGGCCGAAAAAAATCAACGATTTATTAAAAAATAACAGCGAGGACCGAAAGCCGCCCGGCCGCCCCGGGGAGCCGGCTGCGCTCCTCACGCCGCGCTGGGCACGTCCCGCGCCGCCTCGGTCGCGGGCGGGCGGGCGGCCGCCGCGGGGGTGACATTCAGGTTCCC